>JALPQI010009362.1:0-45692 GCA_025490895.1 Thaumatotibia leucotreta
CATTATGACGCAAATTAATTGGGATATAGGATGTTCTTATAAATTATACACAATAGTACCTTATTGGTTTCGCTAATTTTCTGATAAAAAAGACAAAGACAGTTGTGTACTTAATTTTGTTTTTTTAAGTACTGGCCGTTTTAATTGTCAATAAAATATCCTTATCCACTTATTTGATTTGAAAATTGGGTTGAGCTTTATTCCTATGTAATAATGAGTGACAGCTGGTAACCACAGTTAAGTACCAAAAGCAATTGAGTGGATAAAGAGGCCAATAAGGTGTTAGTAAATATAATAATGAACATTTGTCCACCGCTACGTCATACGTCTGTCATCGGCACCAAAATTCCGCTGCCTGCTCATATTGAAGATCAAACGAACTTGCCAAGTGAAGTTCGATCGAAATTATGTGAACAGCTTCATTCGACGCGATTTATAGTTAACATATTGTAGTTCCCCCCAAGCATCAGCCTTGCACGGATTTTAGAGTCTTATACTGGCAACAATAAAAAAAGAAAAATGTCAACTCCCACCATGCCCACTCACCCGGTGACGGTTGGACACGCCATCTTTACTTCATTTGTTCACAGCATTATGATTTCATTTCACATTTTAAATGTGGGTAGGGCAGAATAACTGTACTCATTACAATTATTTACTATAAGAGGGTGGGTTGTAATAAATCGCGTCGAATGAAGCTGTTCACATAATTTCGATCGAACTTCACTTGGTAAGTTCGTTTGATCTTCAATTATGTTTTACAGCTTCATTCTTTGCGATTTATAGTTAACATATTGTAGGATGTTCAGAGCTATCAATGTGAAATGAAACGAGAATGAACCAAAGGATTCAGTAAGTAATACCATTAATCATTTTAAATTTCGTTTATTGTTTTACATTTGTAACAGTGTATAATCATAATATATGCCAGCATAAATCATAATAAATTGTATTCATTTAATACATAAATGTTACGCACGTAACAAATAGACTCCAATTATTATCTGTATCTTAAAGTTATAGCTAATCAGGGTAAGTATTCTTATTTATTTATGATACTAATTATTTTTATTTTTTACAGGTCTTCGGCGGCTAAAAAGATTGAACGCGGGGAAAATGATTACAATCGGTGATTATCTCCTTATGATAATATTTGGCGAATACACATGAGGAATCAGTCCATCCTGCAGTCTTACGAATAAGATCAAGACTTACACCCATCTTGTTGGCTGTGCTAGTGGCAGAGTGACGAGTGCTGTGTGCAGTGAATATTGAAGTGTCTATCCCACTACCGCGCAGTGATGTTTTAATCCAAGAACTTAAGGTTTGAGAAGTTACTTTTCTGTGCGGTTTTTTGTAGCTAATAAATAAAGCTTGGTTATTTGGAAGACGGAGTGTTTTTGTTTTATTTATATATGACCTAAGACACCTAGCAGGACAAATTTCGGGGCGTTCGTTAAAAAATGGAAGCCTTATGAGCGGCTGCAATGACGAGGGTCGTGATGTTTTTATTAAAGATGGTATTTTTATAATTATTTCATTTTCAGACTGCATGTTTACGTTATTCAATTGAATAAGTGCAAAAGTTTGTACCCTATGTGCTGAACACAAAGCCAACAAGGTAAGAGTTTTCTTTGAAAGTGTTTCCAAACTAAGACCATCATTAGGCCATTTCTGGCCTAGGTAGTTTAAAACTGTACTTGGATTCCATGTTAAATTATATTTAGGTAATGTTGGTCTTAATTTGAAAACACCTTTTATAAACCTTTTGATTCTATCATCATTTAAAGTGCATCCTAACAATAATGAGATGGCAGATTTATAGCTGTTAATTGTTCCATACTTTGCACCCTTATCGTAAATATGAGTTAGAAAATCAATAATAAATGGTATTGATATTTTCATATAATCATGGCCCTGAATTTCACAATAATCAATGTATGCTTTAATACATGGGCCATATTGCTTGTATGTATTATCAGATAATGAGGCTAGCATTATTTCAACTGATCTAGCGGATAATGATCTTTTTAATAGCGAGTCCCTGATAATTTTGCGGCAATCAAAGACAGGGTCCTGTGCAAGTTGTGCGTCGATCTGAAAGGAGACGTTAGCAAATCAGCACTTGGCTTAAAATAAATTGGTTCTTGCACTAATAACTTAGAAAATAATGGGAACCATGGCTGGGTGGGCCAATTACGAACAACAAGTATACCCTCTGATTTATCATGAATAATTTTCTGTATGACTTTTAAAATTAAAGAAAAAGGTGGGAAGGCGTAAAAATATATATTTTTCCAGGGAATTGTGAAAGCATCGACTGTCCATGCGTCAGGATTATTTTTCCAAGTAACGTATTTGTGACACTTAGCGTTACAGCGACTTGCAAATAAATCAACTTCAGGCAAACCAAAAGTTTGTTTTATTTGTTGAAATGCGTTATTACTTTATTCCCACTCAGTGTCAGAGAATCTTGTACGAGATAACTTGTCAGCTTCATAATTTTCGTTTGTGTTAATATATGATGCAAATATTATAATTTTACGCCTTTCACACCACTGCCAGATATCCCGAGTGATACGATTTAAGTGGGGGAATTGAACGCTGCCCATTCTGTTTATACAAGCTATGGCTGTAACATTGTCTATTCTCAAAAGAATTTCGCAATTATGTAATTCATTTGCAAACGTTTTTAAACCCAGAAAGGCTGCATTTAATTCTAGTTCATTGATATGTAGCAAACGTTCACTCTCTTTCCAGTAACCGTGTGCCTTTTTATGATTACTGTAAGCACCCCAGCCAGACTTTGATGCATCCGAAAATATTTCAGTTTGGAATTGATTAAATCTAAATGGAGAGC
Source organism: Thaumatotibia leucotreta (assembly GCA_025490895.1). Taxonomy (NCBI): domain Eukaryota; kingdom Metazoa; phylum Arthropoda; class Insecta; order Lepidoptera; family Tortricidae; genus Thaumatotibia; species Thaumatotibia leucotreta. The sequence continues at coordinate 2,861 of JALPQI010009362.1, forward strand.
ACCCATAATTAATATTTTTAATCCACCAATAAAAATCATCCTTCAATTCAGGTGGAATCGTGATTGAAGCTTCATAGCTAGAGTTTTTCATTAAACAAAGATATTTATGACGTTCAAAAAGTTTAGTATACATCCAGGAAAATTGTATAGCAGGGCAGGCAGATATTAACAGTCTGATTAACCGAGCGAATTCTCTTAATTTACATTTATCAGTGTTAACGAATGTTAAAAGTTCGTTTTTTATTTTATTTCTTTTTGAATCGGGTAACGTTAGGATCATTTTTTGAGAGTCAAAAACAAATCCTAAAAATTTACATTTTGTATTTGGAATCGGGGAACTTTTTTCGCTATTAACAATAAATCCTAGGTATTCTAATAAGGATGTAGTAGCAGTCACATTAGCCAAACATTCGTCGTAAGACTTGCCAACACATATTTAATATATCATCTAAATATATACATGACAGGTAGTTATGAAATCTTAAATATTCGACTATAGGCTTTAACATTTTCGTAAACACATACGGGGAGGTGCAAAGTCCGAAAGGGAGTGAATTGAACTGATATAAAATGTCATTAAATATAAAACGTAAATATTTCCTATGTGGCTCGTAAATCGGAATTAAAAGATACGCATCTTTAATGTCTACAGAAGCCACAAAACATTCCTGAGTAATTAATTTTGAAGCGGTTCTGTAGTCTTCCATTTTAAAATGTTGGGTATCTATAAACTTATTGAGACATTTTAAATTTAATATGAATCTTTTTTCACCATTGGGTTTAGGTACCAAAAATATACTTGAAATAAATTCGTCGGGATCATGTTCACACTTAGAAATTGCATTAATTTTTAAAAGTTTTAATATAGTTCTTTTATATTCCGATTCTTCTGAGCTGGTCTTGGAATAAACGGCAGGACAATCATTTCTACTAGGGACCGAAACAAAAGGAATCTTATAGCCCTGGGTCCATTCTAGGACTGTAGGGTCAGAGGTAACCTCCGCCCATCTTTGAGTAAAGTTACGTAGCCTGCCTGCATATCGTACCTCATGTTCAGCTACTTCTTGTAGCTCCGGTACCCTCGATAGCCGCGGCGCGGCGGCGGCGAGGTCTGGCGATGCCGAGCGCTGGCGCTCGAGCGGTCTGGGCGCGGCGGCGGTTGGTACGAGTACTGCCCTGCATCTGACTTGCTCTGCGTTCTTTGATGCAGGGGTTTGAAGTTTAAATTGTTTTTCTGCGTCCTTTTATTAAGTGTAAAATTATTTTTATTAAATCGGTTATTTACAACTTTTGGTGTGTTCTTTAGTGTATCCCCAGACTTTTGAATGGTCTGAGCTGCCTTTAATTTGTCTGATACATTATCTCCGAAAAGGAAAGTGTCCCTGACTGTATTAGTGAGCGTATCTTTAAGGTGAGTATTAATAGACGAAACTACAAAGTATCGGCGAATCATTGTTTCTAAATAGTGACTATCGCACAGAATGCGGCAAGCATCGCTGACTGATTTCAGTATTTTTTGCGAAGATGAGTCCTGTTTTAGTAGTAAATCTAAAGCCTGCGCGAGAGCAGACAAAGCGATTCCTATCTGCTTCTGTTTTTGCATTATGCCATGATCTCTTTTTACTAGGTTATCTGTTAATGCCGCCTTGGCCTCAGGATTAAGAGTAGGAGCAAGTAGCAGGTCACAGTTGCTGGGCACGAGGTACTCTTGAAGGAGTTTTTGCTTAACCTCTTTTTGTAAGCCTTTCAATAAAATATCATTCCACCTACTCGCCACGTCCTTATGTATGCTATCGCCTAAAGCTAATTCTGGCTTTGGCGCATCGCCTAACATAAGTAAGACGTTTTCGTCGAGTTCCTGGTCATCCGAGAGTGCCGAAAGTACCTGGGCCTGACCTTCCGGTTCATCTGGAGCGGAGGATGGGCCTGGACGCGGAGAGGCTGGTCGTGATGGCAGTGGCGGTGGTGGTGGCGGTGGCGATGGCGATGGTAGTGGCGATGGCAGTGGCGGTGGCAGTGGCGGTGACGGCATCGGCGATGACATCGGACGAGGTGGCATTGCGGCACGGTGTGGCGACTCTGCGTGGTCACATTGTAGCGAGTCTCGCTCCTCGCGTGACCGATAATCGACCATGTAGTCTGAAAAGAACCATAAGTTCTATATTTTGGCCAGCAAAGCATCGGAATCGAGCCCAGGAGGATTAACGTGACAGTAAGAGCCCGTAATTAGCAAATACGCGTCACAATCCTTGAAAAGGTCACTTGACCTTGAATTGTTACAAAAGTAAGGTGTGAAGGTAAGTGCCCGCAATTAGCAAGAACGCATCACTTTTTCCATTAGAGTCGCCAATTTATGAAGAAATACAGCTGAGATGTTTAACTCACCATCTACTTCGCTTGAATCTGAAGAAGATATAACTCTTGAACGGATACGTGTTCGCCGTCGTAGATCTGATTTTAATTTCTTGATCTTTCTTCTTATTTCTTCCTCTTCACTTTTCCGCTTCCCCATGTTGAGAGTGTATTTATTGTATATACGTGCGAAGGCTTGAGCACGGAGATGAATAATGAAGTAAAGATGGCGTGTCCAACCGTCACCGGGTGAGTGGGCATGGTGGGAGTTGACATTTTTCTTTTTTTATTGTTGCCAGTATAAGACTCTAAAATCCGTGCAAGGCTGATGCTTGGGGGGAACTACAATATGTTAACTATAAATCGCAAAGAATGAAGCTGTAAAACATAATTACTCAATGCCATACGGTTATGCAACTGTGTCGCGAAGGGCAGGATATAATTATTATACTCGTAGTGCTTTTCGTAACACCGCGCGTATGTCCACGCAACATTGCATGTAACGTAACATGTCCCTTAGTTTTAAGTCTATACTTACTTCATCTTAAAGCTTTGCATCGGTCTTCCAATCACTCTGTAAAAGGAAGAAAGATTTTTTGTATCATATATACACACAAATCATCAAATAAATATAACAGGAGTTCTTAGGCCTACAAAGTTACATTAAAAAGACAGGTCCTAAATGAGAAAATCCAATCAGTGGTAAAACGTAAGAGGATTCCCTTAATAACGCCATGATAGAAACCTCAGCGCAAATCTCCAGTATCTTTATTCCTCATACTTTCTCGTCGATATGCAATTAATTGAACAAAAATCTGTAGGTACGTACTTTACAACGTTCAGCAAATTCACTGTCGTTTGTTTTGTCAACAGATAAAGTGATGTGACTACACCAGTGATGGAAGAATACTTCGACGACGTGTTCCTGAACACGAGCTCCAACGCGAGCGGGCGCTCCGGGGGCTACGCCGAACCGGAGTCTCTCGACCTCCTGGTGCCTCTCAGCATCACCTACGCTATCATCTTCGTGGCTGGCATCCTTGGCAACATCAGCACCTGCGTCGTCATTGCCCGAAACAGATCCATGCACACAGCCACCAATTTCTACCTCTTCAGCTTAGCGATATCTGATCTCATGCTTCTAGTCTGTGGTTTACCTTTTGAGTTCCATCGTCTATGGAACCCTTATACATATCCCCTTGGAGAAGCGCCATGTATTATATTGGGATTAGCTTCAGAGACGTCAGCTAATGCTACAGTTTTGACTATAACTGCATTTACAGTTGAAAGATACATAGCTATATGCCGTCCGTTCATGTCGCATACAATGTCTAAGTTATCAAGAGCAGTTCGTTTTATAGTCGTTATTTGGTTCATGGCGCTTTGCACAGCAGTGCCGCAAGCGATGCAATTTGGACTAGTGTCGTATGTGGAAAACGGTCAAAACGTTTGTGTGTGTTCAGTGAAAGGGCACGGAGTGCACCAAGTGTTCGTGATATCGAGTTTCGTGTTTTTTGTGGTGCCAATGTCGGTGATAACTGTGCTGTATGCGCTGATTGGTGTCAAGTTGAGGACGTCGAGGATTTTGCATCCGGTGAAGAAGTTGTCGGTGGAGAGCAACGGCCGCTTGGCTGGCGCCACGAGGTATAGGAACAGCGCTTCGCAGAGGAGGGTCATACGAATGTTGGGTGAGTGATTTGTAGCTCTATTAAGAGTAACCCTCTTATTCATAAAAGTCTGCTAACTTAGCATACCGATAAGTATCAAATTTAAATGATTTTTTTAAGTAGACAAAACAGCAATCAGTATTAAATTGACAATTTGTCATAAATGATAATTTTCTAAAATAATATGTTCAATCCGGTTCTAACCCTATACTACTGACTGACCGAAAAAAAATGTTGATGAGACCGAAGATACAAGCGACACCTTATCAGCTTGTTAAGTTGGGAGACGTATATGAATAAGGAACGATCTTAATCTTTGCGGATGCGATTGATTTTTGAAGCGCAGTTGTGGGCGCTAAAGGGAATCAGAAATTGTACCAAGAGTTTTTGTTAAACATACATTATTACTTGTACATGCGGAAGCATATCTTCGGTCCATTTAACTGGAAAGGGTCATTAATTTCTAACGTGCCTAAACGTGAAAAACCTGCGTGATATTGATTAACTATATAGTAGGTTATGAATGAGTCCTGCGAAAAGATTGTATTTAAAATAGTGAAATATTATGCAATAGGCCAGCCGTACACCTGCATGTAAGTTCTTACGTAAGTTATAAGGACGGGGCTATACTATGGAATGAAATAGTGATATTTACCTCTCATTCCTTAGTATAGCTCCTAGTATAGTCCTTGTAACTTACGTAAGAACTTACGGGTGTACGGCTGGCCATAAACCCAGTTTGTAACCTCAAATTCACCGTCTAGTAGGTATAATAGCAAATATACGTAAAGTACATTAGGTACTCTATAAATTCCATCTTAGTGGCACTATTCAGATTCAGATTCGTAATATTTGCTCTGTCTGCTCCCATCGACCTCGATTTCACAGACTTCTTGTCCTTACTGACATAAACATATAAGTACATACGTACAAATACCTAAATGGTTGAGCTCGAAAACCCAAAAACACACTATTTATAAGAGAATAAAATAAATCAACCTTTATAAATTGCTCACCTTTGAAAGGCCATAAAGCCATACCTAATACAGGAAATTTTATCAAAATCTTTCGGTTTGAGCTGTCTTTAATTAGAGTGAAGACACATTTATCAGCATGAGTACGCATTTTGTCTTATGAAATTGTCCGTTTAGTATGAAACGTGTAAGCATGCGTACGCGTGCGGAAAGCTGGAAGCGGTCCCATACTAAACTGACATTTTCTATAGAAAAAATGCGTACGCATGCTGATAAATGTGTCTTCACCCTAAATATTCATAAATGTCTCGTAACTTAGCGCTGTTAAGTATTATTTGACCCTTTCAGTCTTATAGATATTTTGGTACGACCGAAAAGGACAACCAATACTTAGCGGCTTATTGCTAAGTTAGGAGACATTTATGAACAGCTAAGGTACAGTTACAACATAATAATTATCATCATCGTCATCATATCAGCCGAAAGCCACTGCTGTACCGGTTACCGGTCCTGTGCCACCCGCATACAAAACATAACATACTTATTGATAAAAATACCGTCAAGTACAATTTCATTGATGCAAAACATGATGTACTACCAATTTGCAAAAGATGCATTTAAACGAAACGAGTATTCGCTCATTCTATCCCCCACTCTACGAAATTCGTTCGATACACAAAACGTGACTAGTCGAAATTCGTTGATTTCGAAGAGTGGGGGATAGAATGAGCGAATGCTCGTTTGGTCTAAATGCACCTTACGAACCAATGAGTCAGAAGCAATGTATGTGAAAATATTGTTACAAATGTCTCTTGACAGTGAGAGGCCGTAACGTAATCATAAACTGCCAATATTTGGAAATGATTGATACTTATGCCTGATAAGTTCGTTCTTGACACTTTCCCCATACATATTAGTACAGTGGCTACATACAGCATGCGTATTTTATACGGGCGAATAATTAATCCAGCTATAATATCTGATCCTACGAATTGTATAAGATAATCATTTCGTTAAATTTTGTAATTATTATTATTAAGGTGTAATTATTTTTCTAATGTGCAACCCAGATATCCTTTGCTGATTTACAATCGTGAAAACGGATTGTTTATTGTTGTATCACTGTCACTTACAATTATATTATTCAATACTACAACTAGGGTTCATACTTCTGAAGTCTGATCCACTCTTCTGAATTAATTACTATCCTTTTTATGTCTTTGTGATGCCCGCATGTCAGTAACAGACAGTATACAAAAATTGCTCAAAGCGGCTTGTTTGGCTAACTCAAATTTGCAAAAATTGTAGTCAATAAATATAGAAACACAAGAAAAAATGCCGAAGGGAGAGTTTTATCATTTGAATACATTTATGCGAGCTCAGATAGATCTTGATAAGATACAATTCAGGGAATAAATTATTTTTTCTATTTCATTGAGCATTTGTAACGCAGAGATAGCATCCAATCGTAAATGTAAATTAAACGGCTCGCTCTTAATTCATCCTTACAGTAAAGATTTTTTTTAAGATAACATTGGTAATTTTGTTACATTTAATATGAATCCCGTAGATAAATACCCACCTTTATTCATAATACTGAAAATTGCTATGCCTATTAGTTAATTTTATCTTTTGTAGGTACCTGTTTATCTATGAAATATCAAAGTAATAAATACGAATTAAAAAACTATTAAATTCAAATTATTTGATGAACGTTAATAAAAATATGAATAACGGCATAATATATGAACAAATTTCGAGAAAATTTTCAACGGCGTTAACACATCTTATGCTTGACATAGCAGCAATGTACCGAGGAGAAGTTTCATAAGTTGCGAAACTTCTATAGAGAATGTTCTCGGCAATTTGAATTTTACAAGCAATCTAATCATGCCAAAACCGTTGTATAAACATGCCTTTTAAGGAATATTTTATGCCTTGTTTGCACAATCCTGAAATACAATGTCCTTCGTAACACTTTTTTATAAGTTCTCATTGAAACATTCTCAATGAGATCTTACTCTTAAATTCTCATGAAATTTCTCGGAAATTTCCGAGAATATCCCCGCAATTTTAAAGAATGTTCTGCAACTTGTACATGTATATTGCTAGTTTGACAACACGCGGTCTTCTTGCGGCTAGTCGTCTCTTATTTCTTTTCGATTGTACTCGTATTTATTAAAAAGAGATCTAGAGGGCTGAGGGTTGCTGTCATACTCAAGAGTCAAGATATGCTAGCCCCTTTTGATCTCCCTCATTTTATTGTACGAGTATCTATATTTAAAAGTCATAACATAAACCAAAAGTTACGATTCCACTGTTGACTTTTCCCAACAAGTCTCAACTACCATAAATCCACATGCAATTGATTCTTTTCAGGGCAATTGAAGCGGTTTTCATCTGTAGCTTTATTGTACAGCCGGGCAATAAATTAAAGATACTCGAGCAGTAGGGATGTACGAATAGGGGAATTTCCTGTAAGAACATTCTCCCTGGAATTTTCCCCATGGGAATGACGGAGGCATAAATCTGACGTTTTCTTTCGTTCGTAATTAAATCAGACACGTTGCGGTGCGTTTTGTGGTTGGCTTCTGTTTACATAAATGGCCGATTTTGTTCCTTCATCGCCATCATCGGTCGCCCACCGCTGGACATAGGCCTCGTCCAGATTATGTCATACAGATCGATTGATTTCATTAAAAAAAAAAAAACACTTAGGTACCTACTCTAAAATTGTGGAATATAATGCTAACAGAAATTTTTGTACGTTTAGAGGTTGATGTTATTGCACGTAGAAATATCGGTCGAAAGGTAAAAGTATACTTTATTCTTGTTACTTTTAACATTTAAGAATGTCTCTTAACTGACTTTTCAGTTGCCACATATAAATCTTATAACAATACCTTAAACCAAAGGGCCTAAACTATAATAAATATCAGTGACAGTTGACACTTGACATTGTCGTTCTGACACTAAACAATTCTTTTTAGACGTTTCGACACGCGACATTTATATAAATACATGCTAAAGGTAATATTTTGCTTTTTGATCTTGTATCATACTTGGAACTAACCTTGGTATCGATAATATTAAAATATAATACTATTAATCCAAAAATTTTCTTATGAATTTATTTACATAAATAGGTACAGGAATTCGATTTTACCCGTACAATGTTGAGCCTCAATGCTATTTCCATATTTGCTGGTATTTTAACCAACGCGCCGGTAGTTAACAAGGTTTTATCCGAATTATAATAATTATACGGTTTGTAACTTACGTGTTTCGTTCGCGACGCGCTGTCAACTCAAAACATACTTATTCATTGCGCTAGTAGAAAACGAAAAAAAAACTTAAACGAATCTAATAACTTGCATTATTTAATCATCACCTTTTTAGAACACAATCTTAACCGTATCATCAAATAAAAACCATAATCCTTGATATTATACATTTTTAATTAAAATTATTGATATTAATTAGTATTAACGTGTTTCATGGTATGTGTTAAAGACAACAAACGCTATTGAAAGCCAGCCATATTTGTTAACATTTTTTTCGTTTTCTATCACCGCACGAAATAATGCGTGATACGTACATACCGCGTTTACGATGAGATTCATATGAGTATAAATGAATCAAGAGCTCTTAAGATAGCTTTTATATGTATGCATTTAGAGTTTCTATTATAAAAATATTAGATGCCATACATCTGTGAACCGACTTGGTTTACCTCTCAGGGCCGGGACTTTGTTAGAACATAAACACTTATAGGAATAGAACTCAAGTTTTATTACTAATAGATTTACAAAACTAAAGCTTAGAACACTTAGTTAAGATACAAGTGATTGTAACCGATGCCGAAAAGCGAATGCCCATGCAACGAACTAAAATGTTCGTGGATAGAATTTATCCCCACTATCGTGCTCGTTTGTGATTGGTTGTCGATAGCTACCAATCACAAAAGTCAATACAAGTACTTTTATTTATCAGAAAATCATTACTGTTAATAAGAAAATGTATAATGTTACTGAATTATTTGTAACAGCTCGGCCATCCGCTTTTCAACGAGTCCCTCGTTGTTATGTATCTATAGCTATTAACATCTAGATCAAATTAATTATATAATTTCTATCTAAAACTATTATGAAATTATAATTAATAAACAATATACATTATTATACTACATTAACACAATCAATATTTTCAGATTATTAAAGTATGTAGATATTTAGTACCCTTACGATTAATTAAAATTATAAGTTACATAATCACAATAATAATTCATCATCACATCATTGGGTTAAACTGATAGATACATTTATTTATTAATCCATGACTTTGATTAATAAAATGTCGCTTATCATTTATAAGTGTCGGTTACCTGACACTTAACTTAATGCATTATAGGCAGTATATAGTCCATGACGTTGACCTGATATACTGACGCATAACTTGCCAAAATGTGAGGTATCCGTTACCTGATACCTCACACCAGATCTATAAATGAGCTGGTATTTACTGGTCCATGACGTTGACCAGTAAATATTTTAGCAAGAGATACATGATCCAAATCATTCTTGTAATACATATTTCATACTATATTTTTTTGAACTGTACAATTAATTGCATACAATATAATTATAAACTTAATCCCCTGCTTAACATACATGTTATATACTCACAATTATTCGCTATCGCTATCATTACGCTCGGGATCACAATCGATTGATACGGGCCCATCAAAACAGACCCATGGAAATATTTTATCGATAGCTACTATAGCTTCGTATCTTTTACTTGTTTTTGTGAGGGGCGTATCCTCGACCACAAATCTATCGTTAGGCAGCACTTTTTTAATTCTGTATGGCCCTTTACATTTAGGTTCTAACTTCTTAGACTGACCTTCTATTCCCGTTGCGGCTCTTACTACTCTAACTAAATCACCTTCCTTGTAACGCATTCCTATTTTCCTATACTTATCGTATCGTTCTTTGTCCTTTTCCTGTTGTTTGCTAATAAGTTCACCGGCCCTAGTCCTAGCATCTTCCAGGCTTTCTACTACTTCAGACGAAACTTCGTTTATGACATCATTTAACAAACCTTCAGATAGGTTCGTTAAATTTCGGCCAAAAAGAAGTTCAGCCGGTGACTTTTTAGTAGTGGCATGTACAGTTGTATTGATACCCAGCTGTATGTTTGGCAGGTGTTCATCCCATAAACCATTTGGTTTGTCGTGATTCATTGCCCCAAGCGACGCCAAAATGGTGCGGTTGTACCGTTCCACCTGACCATTTGCACGGGGTGTGGCGACAGCATTCAGCACATGCTTAATGCCACAGGATTGAGTAAACGTTTTAAACTGCCTACTAGTGAAGCTTGTCCCTTGATCTGTAATCAAGCGGGTTGGAACGCCAAAGTAGCTGAAATGCTCTCTGAATACCCGAATGCTCGTGATCGACTTAGTGTTTCGCACAGCCGTAATGTCCACAAATTTAGTAAACGCGTCTACGATTACCAGAATGAACGTATTCCCACGCTTGGTGCGAATAAAAGGACCCAGATGATCAGCATGTATAGTGTGAAATGGTATTATAGCTTTAGGTATTGGATGTAGCTCACCAGCCTTAGCGCCACTTGGCAGCTTGTGATGTGCACACTGTAGGCAAGCGGAGACGTATTTCTTAACAAATCGTCGCATCTTCGGGAACCAATAGGTACTTTGTAAGCGCGCCAAAGTTTTGTCAAAGCCGAAATGTCCCACGTCGTCATGATTGGCTTTGAGTAACTGCCACCTAGTGCCACTTGGAACAACCCAACGAATTGTATTTCCATCAAGTATGCGATACACTCGCCCATTTACCAGTTTATAATTTTTAAATATATCGATAGAATCTTTACATTTCGGATCACTTAAAATATCTGCGATATTCTTAATGTCCAGGTCAGTTTGTTGTACTGTCGCAAGCCAATCATCGGTACCAACTGAAAGTACATCTAATACGTGATGCATATCCGTACTACCGTCTATAGCACCCCTGCTGAGGGCATCTACGTGCGCCATTTTGTCCCCAGGGCGGTACTCTATCGAACAGTCGTATTCTAAGAACTGCAACCACCAGCGGGCAATTCGTGGGACTAAGTCACGTTCGTGGGACAAAGTGGTACGCAGAGCATTGCAGTCTGTTATTATTGTGAAACTAATACCGAGTAAATAATGTCTAAACCTGTTCAGGGAGGTGATGATAGCCAGGGTCTCTAGCTCGAAAGAGTGTAGTTTTTGTTCGTCTAAGCTGGTTTGTCTGCTATAGTAAGCGATAGGTTTGAACAACCCAGATTTGTCCTGTTGCATTAAAATGCCGGCTACCCCATACTTACTCGCATCTGTATGGAGTTGGGTCAATGCAGTAGGATCATATAGTCCTAATACGGGTCTTTCTACTAAAGTCAGTTTTAATTTCTCAAATGACTCCCGTTCTGCATCACCCCAAATCCATGGAGAGTCTTTCTTCAGCAGACTAGTTAATGGACGTGCTATTAATGCAAATCCAGCAACAAATCTTCTGAAAAAACTAGCAAGGCCTAAAAACCTTCTAACTTCGTGAACGTTAGCTGGTGCAGGGAATTTGGATATCGCATCTGTTTTCAGAGAGCCGGGCCTAACACCTTCAGAGCTTACTTCGTACCCCAAGTAGTCTATTCTGTCATAAAAGAAATTACACTTACTCATTTTTAGTGTTAGACCGCTTTGGGCTAGTAACCGCAGCACCTCCTCCAAACGTGCCATCCCTTCATCAAATGACTTCGCGGGAATCAAAATATCGTCCATGTATACCAATGCGTAGGATGAAGCAGGTGAATTGTGGAGGATTTTATTCATGGTACGCTGGAATACTGACGGTGCGTTTACAAGCCCAAAGGGCATTCTATTGTACTCATATTGACCCTGAGGGGTTACAAATGCAGTTTTTTCTCGGAAACTTTCAGCTATAGGGATCTGGTAGTACCCAGATGCTAAGTCAAGGGTAACAAACAAGGAACTCCCTGACAATAAGTCTAATTGGTCGTCGATACGAGGGAGAGGGTAGTGCTCTTTCTTGGTCTTCCTATTTAAAGCACGGTAATCTACACAAAGTCTCTTTTCCCCTGACTTTTTGTTAACTAAAACAATAGGGCTCGCATATGGGCTATTAGATTCCCTTATAATGCCGCTTTCTAGCATTTCCTTAATCATATCTTGAACTAAGTTGCGTTCAGTGAAGGATAATCGGTAAGGCCGATAAACGACCGGATCGGGATCATTCAGTTGAATCACCATTTCGGTTTCTGTTGTAAACCCAAGGTCTTTTAAACCACTCGAAAAACAATGTTTATATTTATTCAACAAGTCTTTTAATGACGCTTTTTGTTCTACAGTCAAATATTCCCCACAATTGATTGATGATTCATCCAAGGAGGACTGATCACTAAAATTTAATTTTTGTATTTGTAAGCCAGCGGTTAGTGTGTGGCTTCTATTTATAAGGCTATCTCTTTTTATGATCAAATCATTGTCGCCTATATTTTGAATAAGGACCCTACCCAGACCTTGCGTTAATTCATATTCACCGGGTAATAAGTAATGTTCACGACCTTTGATGTTGCGTACAGTACCGTTAACGTAAACTTTACCCGAGTAAGAGTTTTTACAGCTTACTGCAATCGCTTTCAATTCGCCGCTCCCTATGCAAGTATCCTCCGTACATAAAAGTGGACAAATCGATACAGACTCTTTACCAACTCGTTGAAAAATTACGTCAGACTCAGTCTTTATTATTTTAATTGAAGGCCTTTCGGTAAAAGTGTGCCCTAGTAATATAGGACAATTGATTAAGGAATCATCTACTACCAATACCTCTACGTGGTTTTCTACTATTCCCTGTACCTCAATTGTGGCATTGACCTTGCCAAGCGGACTATAGGGCACGTTACCTATCCCTCTTAACAACGGCGATTCTCCTACTTCCCACTCTAAGCCTAAACGCTGAATTTCACTGAGACATATCAAAGTACCCTCACTTCCCATATCTACAACACATTCGGAAAACAAGCCATTTATTTTAATAGGCATCTTGTACTTGGAACTAGAGTCGCCTTTGTTTTCTATTTTCATTACCGATTTTGTTTTATCAAGGGTACTTTGCTTTGTCCCAGGGCACTCAGTATCCTTATGTCCTAATAAATTACATTTGGAACATTGTATCTTCGGTTTTGTGCATCGAAAGAATGGGTGACCAGTTTCTTTACAATTGTAGCAGACCATGGACCCACCTGGCTTTTGAGGGCCTGGGCCTACCTTATTACTACCAATTGAGTTATTATGTGGTCGCTTATCAGTATCTTTACCCTTTTGCTGCACATTTGTAAACCTGTCTTGACCGACTTTTACAGTCTTCAAAAATTTAAGTACCGATTCCGGATCCGTAAATTCTGCCCCTTGTGCTCCCAACCTAACACCACGATCATCTATCCCAGCTATTATACAATCGACCGCCCGTTTTCCCGATATTTCACAACGATTTAGCAGATTCATTTTAGCATAATAGTATATTTCTAACGACTCCCCATAACGTACTTTCTTACTAAGCATCTCCGTTAGCAAATCGGCGTAATTATCCCTAGTCGGGAAAGATTCCCTTAGCTTTAATTTCCACTCTGGCCAAGAAAATAACAGCGAGGGTAGGCCCTGATACCATGTTTTGGCTACCCCGCTTAATTTCGGAAGGGCATAGTGGGCTATTTGTTTATCGTTCCAGCTATAGATCTGTGCACATTCATCGACTTTATGGAGCCACGTATCAATCGTTTGTTCCTTACATAACGGGTCAAACTCAGGGATCACATTATTAAGAACAGGAAATTTATTGCGTTCGCTTGTATTATTTATACTCTTAAGTGCATTAATAAAGCTTTCAATAAACATGTTATTCGACTCACGATCACGATATTTTTCTTCACGAGATGGTGTGCGAAGACGTGAAGCTCTGTGCGGAGGTCTGGAGTGGCGCGCCTCTTGCCACTCTGGACTGCCCGATTGTGTCCTCGAGCGCCATACACGATGTTGTCTTGAGTTTGTTTTTCTTGAACAGGGTGACCGGGATCGAAACCGGCTAGTTGTCAGTCGCGATCGCCTTCCCTTCGACTGCCTAGACCGCGACCGTCGATAGCGGCTGTCACGATTTTCTTCGGGCGACCGCATGCGCCCTCGACCACGACTACGACTTCTAGTCTCATCAAGGAATCTTAGTGGCGGCGTCATCGTCTCACGAGAGATGCGCCTAGGTCTATTACGTTCTCTTCGAGAACTAGACCTACGTTCATCCATGTTCTTGAGGCCTCGAAACAAAGGAAAATATGTCGATCAGTAAACGTGTTAAACGTAAACAACCTACCTTTAATTAAATCATCAAACATGTCTATCTCCAGGGAGTACCCTGGCAAGATAACCACGAATGACCAACCATATTAACCTCCGGAATAGCTCCGTTACGGCAAATACAGTTCAATATTTTGCTAATTATTAATCAAAATATCAAACATGTTCATCTCCAGGGAGTACCCTGGCAAGATTAACATGCTTGACCAACCATATTAACCTCCGGAATGCCTCCGTTACGGCAAATATAGTTCAGCCTCTACCTAATTATGAACCAAAATACCAAACATGTTCATCTCCAGGGAGTACCCTGGCAAGATTAACATGCTTGACCAACCATATTAACCTCCGGAATGCCTCCGTTACGGCAAATGTAGTTGATAGTTCTGAAGTAACTTACTGGTCAAAAAAAAATACAGAAAGAAAACTTGTCGACACTTCGATATTTTAAATTAGAACAGTAATTAATAATTTAACATATCATTGCAGGGTAGATCGAAATAAAATTAAATTACTTACGTTGTTTTTTTTTTCCTTTTGCACACCAAATCTTTAAGCGCCTCTGTTATCCTTATGTGGGCACTAAGTTACTATAATCCCACTTTCTGAGATGTGAACCGACTTGGTTTACCTCTCAGGGCCGGGACTTTGTTAGAGCATAAACACTTATAGGAATAGAACTCAAGTTTTATTACTAATAGATTTACAAAACTAAAGCTTAGAACACTTAGTTAAGATACAAGTGATTGTAACCGATGCCGAAAAGCGAATGCCCATGCAACGAACTAAAATGTTCGTGGATAGAATTTATCCCCACTATCGTGCTCGTTTGTGATTGGTTGTCGATAGCTACCAATCACAAAAGTCAATACAAGTACTTTTATTTATCAGAAAATCATTACTGTTAATAAGAAAATGTATAATGTTACTGAATTATTTGTAACACATCAAAGAAAAATAATGAGGTCACCAAATTCCGAGGTGGGTTTCATGGCGGAGGCCTAAACCCTCAAACAAATACAAATCAAACAATATATTAAATGTATTTAATTTTATTTGTTTCACTGAAATTTAGGTTTACTATTAATCAAATTTCATAATATGCATAATACTTGAAAACGATTGCTAGTTATGTACATGATTACCCAATTTCATAAAAGCCCCGATCATGGTAACAGACTGTATAGTGACTGATGATTAAACGCTACAGTATTGATAACCAATAAATTATTTGGATATTCAACTTCTTTCTAAGGTGTTTTTTTGGAAATTATGGAACGTATATTGATTTAAACTTTCACGATTATCACTCATATTTTAAAGACAAACGGGTCTTAATCGCGTAAACTTACGTTTAATTATATCCTGACGTTTTGGGCATGACGTTACACCCGTGGTCGCAGGCAGACTGGCGAGAGAATGTATCAACACCTTTGAGCTGCGCGGGTTTTTCGAACTACCCGCACCTGGTCTTGATTATTCACTTCTAGGCTAGGGTTGTTACTAGGCCTACACGCAACACTCACAACACCCAATGGCTTTAAAATAGAACGTTTCTTTCTTCCACTTGGTAATCCACTAAGCACATCACTAATTCTAAAGCTAAACACAGCATCGCCATTTCTGTTGAAAGCACCCTTTCATGTTCGTATTTGTGAATGTCTTCTAATTATGCTATCTTTTGAACAATGTCTTTTAATTACATTTCTGGCTTTGTGGTAATTAGGTATAAAATAAACGGTACATTATAAGTTACTGTCACAATTATCTGCGTTCCTTTTGTATGACTAATGATTGTATTTCCAGGGTAAGGTATCTAAAAGAAAGGTTAAAGGTATGTGTTTATCAGCCCGTAGATCTTTGTGGATATACAGGGTGAATATTCAATACGCAGGAGTCCGCTGGTGGCGGGTGGGTCATTGTGGCAATCTTTGGGGGAGGCCTATGTTCAGCAGTGGACGTCTTTCGTCTGATATGATAATGATGATGATGATGATTCAATACGACCGTGTAATTTCATATTTTGAAGACAAACGAATCTTAATCGCTTAAACTTACGTTTAATTATATCCTGAGTCTGCCTGCGACCATGGATGTAACGTCATGCCCGAAACGTCAGGATATAATTAAACGTAAGATTAAGACCCGTTTGTCTTTAAAATATGAGTGACAATCGTGAAAGTTTAAATCAATAGACCGTATAATTGAATGATTAGACGACCCAAGGAACCTATTTACAATCATTTCTTAGAAAATTTGGAATGTTATTTTGTTATACACAATAATATTAATAATTGTGCACATGCATCCACATTATTTTACGTACCTAATTGTCACGTCATGTCAGTATTACTTACCTCAATACCTTTTACAATAGTCTTACCTCTATACTATAATCAAACTAAGTTGCAGACTGCGTACCTACACTGCAGTTAAAGGTGCATTCAGACCAAACGAGCATTCGCTATTCTAACCCCCTACTCTACGAAATTCGACCGTTACAAAAAACGTGATTCGTTGATTTCGTAGAGTGGGGAATGGAATAGCGAATGCTCGTTTGCTTTGAATGCACCTTAAGTCGGACTTTAAATAAAACATTACACCGAATTCTTAACACTATTTAAGAAAATTATCATCCCATTCGATTCCTATGATCAAATACCTAATACTTAACTGGGTAAATTACGCGGCCGTATGTAACAGTCGGGCAAAAATGAATCCGATTATACCTTCCGATTACATTTGTATGTATTACAAAGTACACATACAAATGTAATTTATAGAAGTAATCAGATTACTTCTGCCCAACTCTGGTATGAAATAAACACGCTGTATTTGTTTATGTTAGTGGGTTTTTATTTATGACACATGTCAAACTACTAAGTGATTTGATGAATGATGTGATACCTAATCGATCTATTTTATTTAGGACCCAAATTAGGTTCAGTCAAAGGTAAAATAAGGTGTCTGGGTCAAACTCAAAATCTTGTTATGAGCCTTTCCGGTGGATAAACTGAAAGTTAAGGCCTATAAAGCTTGATTTTCTTGTGTAAGCCTTATCTTCATTAAGACGTACTCCTTTTTGATTGCGTTGTATGAAAATGCTCAAAAATATGTCCCAGTGCACTTTAATTCTGTAAACCTACAATAAGAACGTCACGAACGCTCTTATAAATAGGAACGTCGTAACATATTTATAAGAGCATTCTTTCGATACATATGGTTGTTGGTTGCACTTGCCTCTACTTTTTCACTGGCCTACATCAAAGAAGGTATTTTACCGGCCAAGGGCAAGTGGCAGTGTAGGGTTCCGTAGTTATTCAAAAACGACTGGGCCGCTTAAGTTATAAATATTTTTATTTTAAAGCTTAAGTTCAATAGTCATGATTTTTTCATATTTTTTTAACGCACTGATCAAAAGTTAGCATTAACAGGACATTTGTTTTTCTTCTGGAGCTGTTATCTCCGAAAATATTGACTTTAGAAAAATACTATTTTTGCGATCCCTATTATTTTTAAAAGACTACACGAAAAGATTACTGCAAAATAAAAACAAACATCCCCACTTTAAGTGTAGGGGAGGAACCCGAAACTTTTTTTTTTAATATTTTATTCTTCCAAATTTCAAGTACTATCGGCCATTGATCTACTCGTATGCTGCTGACAGACAGGCAGACGGACATGGCGAAACTATAAGGGTTTACTTCGGAACCCTAATACCAATGACGCAACGCAAGTTAACTAATTTATGGTTCAGTATTTACTTTATGGATAAATGATAATTATTAAACAAAATAAAAATAATAAATAATACGAAAAAATAATAACACAGCTACAATACGTTTTACGTTATCTATGTATAGATTGTATAATGTGATCTGTCAAATAATTTTATGAGCTACGTACGAACGCAGCATTTCATTTTCCATTGGCATAAACTCTGGCAATATCTCGGCTCCTCCACGTATGTCCTACGCTTTCATAAAAGTTTTATGGCTCCGTCATTCAATTTAACGTAAATTTGATTCGGAATTGTATTTGAGTTCCCAACTCAGTTTTTATGGATTTTGTGCCTTGGATTATTCCATTTTTAGGATTGGAAAAATTGCAAAAACGGAACACTTGTAGATTCGTCATGTCCGTCTGTCACAGCCGATTTATTCAGAAACTATAAATGCTATAGTAATTAAATTTGGTAAAAATATGTGTTGTATAATTATGATACTAAATTGTAATTAAAATAATTGGGATTAGTCAAAGTCAAAGTATTCTTTATTCAAGTAAGCTTAGATATTAATAAGCTTTTAAGAATTGTCTGACACTATCCCGAGAGAAAAAAATCTACTTTGTTGGGTCCTCCATACGTGTTACTGAGGGGTAGATTTTTTTTCGATGTTCATATGTATTATGGGCTATCAATAGAAAAATGATGGTATACATGTTTTTAAACCATTTTTTATTTAACGGAACCGTTTTCAAGATTATTAGCTATCAACGTCTTAAAAAATGTGCCCTCCCCTCTATTTTTTAAACTACGCGATAGAAAAATCTAAATAAAAAATGTTATGCATGTTAATAAATTCTTTCAACGATTTTTGGTTTGATTTTAGGATAGGTTGATTTCACTGTAATTTTTAATGATTTATTGATAATGGTACGGAGCCCTTCGCGCGCGAATCCCACTCGCACTTCTATTTTATTATGGTAACGAACAGTAATCATGTCAAGAGATATAATGTGGTTCATACTAAAATAAATATATCTAAACATAAACAGTGCCAAAAGTATAAATTAAAAGAAAAGTCTTAGTTGCAAAGAGGTAGTTTTAAGTTAATTACTTTACTTAATACTCTATCATGGTTCATGTGATCTTTAGCTGTAAAGCCCACTGTAAAACCTTATTTAACACATGATCATATGTAATAAAATGAGTTATGAGTTATGAGGTACAGTGGCTGAAAAAAAAACTATCATATTTTTATTTTCTATGCAGGCATTTGAACATATTGATTTAAACTTTCACGATTATCACTCATAATTTAAAGACAAACGGGTCTGCCTGCGACCACGGGTGTAACGTCAGGATATCGCACGTTTGCCAGAATAACGTAATATCTCAAAAAACGCGATTTTACAGGAGACGTATTTTAAACTTTAAAAGAACCATAAAATCGTAATAATAAAGTCCTTTACATTAAATTTACTTTTAAAATAAACTACTATTAGTGAACTTTGATTTGATATGTTATAAAACTATTTTAATATAGGATTCAGTGTCAAAAAATATCATTATAAAAAAAATGGAACAATTGACACGTTTTTCTTGAAAGAATGCAAGCCAAAGACTGTATTAACATATTTTGTCACTGTGTTGGTGATATTTATTTCTGTTATTTTTTGAGATAATTAAATAAAACACTGTTTTCTTTATAAAATATTTATTTAAAAAGATCTACAAATATGTGGAAAAATGTAACCAAAAGTGTTTTATTTTATTTTGCTTCTCTCGCAAACTTAATCTTAAACTAAAACGAACATAAATAAAGCAACATAATCGCTTTTCATCTTAATAAAAATTACAGTTACACCATCAAAAAACATGTTATCAAAAACAACACTTCAAAAACTTAATACCTACTATATGGCATTTATTAATACAAAGAAGGTATCACAAAGACAAAAAATTGAGATCAGTCGTAATAAAGGTATGATAAAGAATATTGACATCAGTCGCAATTACTACCTACCTATACTAAATTATAAACTAGAAGGCTTTGCCGTAGGAACCTAAATTGCAATTCAATAATCAATAACTTACATATACTATGGCACATTGGTACAATTCAAACAGTCATGTTTTACCTAGAATACTCAGACTTATAGTTACTTTCCTTAAGGCACTATTCGTTATTCTATTAAAATTACGAAAAAACTACAATACTTCATAAAAAGGTCTATGTTTTCTTGGAATTAAATTCTTATTGACTAAATCCATGAGATCAGCTTTTTTCCTGTCAGATATGCCAGGTTTCATCGTGTATCCTTTCTTTAATTCTATGATAGCGTCCCTTCTCTTTTTAATAACAATAGCTTTCTGAAACTCGTTCTTGGCATATGAATCCTTTAAAAATAGAGCATTGGGAGTATCTTTTTGAACTCTTATCACTTTAGCTCCCATAAGTTTAATAGGCTTATTGTCTTCGTCTTTTTGCAAAGTAAAGTTCATTTGAGTGCATATACTTTTCCAGTCATAAAAATCTTCGTAACACATTTCATGCACTTGAAATGGCGTACTCTTTTTTCTAGCTGCTTTAATTGCTCCAACAACAGCATCAGGGGTGTACATAGGTCCGGATCTTAGCTGTCTTTTAACTTCTCTTTCAATTTGCGAATGAACTGAATCTCCTTCGTTCTGCGTGTGACCTTTTATAAGGTATTTATGTGTGATCGACTTTATGTTTGGTAAGTTCTGCACAGCATACAAGTACATACAAATCATGAACTTGTTTTTTTGCTGGCCAGCACAGTTGTCGGAATAAAAGACAACATTAAGGTCCGTTCCCGTCTCCGAAATCTTTTTCAAATAATTAAACACGCACGTGCCAATTTCATTTACACCTCTGTTAGCATTCGACTCATCCCACACGTAACACTCGGCAACATTGGTTTTAATATTGTAAACAGTAAGATTGAGCACATTTAATTTTGACTTATAATAAAATACTGAAATGTCTCCCTTGGGACATTGAAAAACGGCTTCAAGATCATAAACAGCAACTATAGTATCCTTGTTTTTCTTATCATTATCTTTTTCAAGTCTAGACAGTTGTTTTTCTTTAATATGGGTATCGTAATTTTCTTTATTAGCTTCCTTCTCTTCGTCTGTACTATTTTTGTACGCTTCACACACGTCGCATAAGTCTTTTTTGGGAACAAAAAAAGATATGTTAAACTCCGTCGTAAATATGCGATAAAATGTGACATAAGTCGCGGAAGGTTTGTTTTGTGCTTTACATTGCTCAACATAGTCCCTGTGAATGTCAGTAATGGTTTTGCTTCCGTCAATGAATTGCCTTTTTGAAGTAGCTCTGGTATAATGGGATTCTATTTTAGGTATTGCCTCTATGAAAGCTTTAACGTCTTTCCTAATGTTTTCATCCACTTTGGCATGATTTCCATGACGTCCACGTTGATCCGTCATCAAGGAAATATTGGTGTCTCTGTTCTTTTTTTGCAAAGCCGTTTCTATCGGCCTATTGTTGATACATAAAGTGTTTTTAAAAAACGTCTTGCAAACTCTGATTTTTTTACCAGAAACGGTCAAATAGAAGGCGTTATTATTATGACGCGTAGGGGCAACATTACCGTCTGAATTAATTTTAACATAACGATGCTTTGGAACCACTACCTCAATAGTATTACTTAAAAACATCCACTGTTTCTCAATTGCTCCCAAATTCCAGTACTGTTTTAAGAGTTCCTGTCGTTCGTCTTCTGTAATATTTGATTGACATTTAAATGAACAATTTTCTTTACAAGGCGGTTTTAATTGACGTTCCGGAATATTTTTTTTAGTTTTGGGTGACTGGTACGATTTTCCACTGTTTCTTAACGACTTCGCAATGTTTTTCTTCCAGTTTTTCTCCTGTCTTACTCTTTTCCTTCCCTTTTTAGTAGGAGTATTGTCCGGCATAGTATTGGGTTCAATTAAATCTGGTTCGTTTGGTGCGTTAGAAATGGCTTCATTGTTATTTGTAGATATTGGAGTCGGACTTCTATGCATCACATCAACGTGTTCAGCCATACTAGTGGTACTTGAAGATGGGACAAATGATGCATCCATATCCCAGTCATCGTTGGAACTTTCAATACATACATTTTCCTTGCATTGGTAGTCGGGATCTTTTACGGAGTCGTCAGAATCTTCAACGATTGATGGGCCACTGTTTGAACTACTACTGGAAGAACTGCTGGAGGAACTACTTGTTGAACTGTCGGAGGAAGAGCGTGATTCGCGGCGAATGCGTTTGGCAGGTTTTGGGTAAACAATATCTGCCTTCGATTGCATGGTATGAGCCGATTCAGATGCGTATGTTGTAGTTTCTTCATTTTGTGCAATCGAAACTAAATTACTTTGGTTTTCGGCGGAGTTATCTTGTAAACATTGAGTTTTTGTCGCCAAGTTAACCAGCCGTCTGCACCGTGATTCCATCTGAATAAAAAAATCGAGCGTATAAATTGGTTCCTTTTAGCAACTATAACGTGATATTATGATCATGAATACATCCAACCCCCACTGTTTTGCTAGAAAAACCAGGTATCTACAAATAATCAGAACTTAACAAAAAATATTAACACCTATAATGTTTTATTTTGAAATATCACAGAGGACTAAAATTATTATTACAACAAAAACGTGATATCATAACAAGACTGCAACACTTTGTTATGTGTTTTTACAGTAAAATCGGGTTAAATGCAATTATCACACTATCGAAGTTAAGACAATTAATCGTTTGTGACTTACCTTTACACCGAAAACGTGGTATCCTCGTGATGTCACGTTTTTGCCGAAAACCGGCAGCACTTCGCCCTCCGAGCGTCGCGGGCCTACTGACGTAACACACTTTCGGAGAAAGTAAGCTAACCGAAAGAGACAACGCTACATCACAAGATGTCGCTGTATTTCGGTCTCTGTCTTGCATAACTCTCTTGATTATGACTTAAAAGATGCCACGTTTTTGTAGTAAATAGATTAAACTATGGCGGTTTCGAATATGAAATAAAAAAAATATATAAATTTACGATATGTCACGTTGTTCCGGCAAACGTGCGATATAATTAAACGTAAGTTTACGCGATTAAGACCCGTTTGTCTTTAAATTATGAGGTATTTGAACACTGTTTAAATTAGACTTGTAACAATTATTGTTTAGATTGTTTACATGATATGAAGTCTAACTTTACCCACGGGAAGAGTTGGGATGATGATAAAATGTATTCTTACTGCTATCACCACGCAGCCAATACAATATTTATGAACTCTTAAACGGATCACCTCTGTTTTTGCATCCTGTATGCCATATCATACGACCAGAAGAAGAAAAGAGGTCATGTTTCTTATTCTACTCTAACCTTATTTCATATTTCTTCGAATGGGAAAGCAAATTTAAGTTTATGTTCCTGAAACCTTCACTTTAATTATCATGGACGCTAAATTTCATTTCAGAGTTTACGCGTTAAATTATTCTTCTTTATACGTCATTTTCTCTCTCCGCCTTAGTTCGGTGCTAAAATTTAAATTATACATTTACATAATAATACACAGTGGATTTTTAAATATGACTGTGAATTACCTGATGCCTTGCTGTAGTTTGAAAACGGGAGAGATCCTCCTAAACTTTATATTAAATGATATGAAGGGTCCACGGAAAGAACATGTCTCCGCTTTATTTAAGTTCGGTGCTAAAATTTAAATTATACATTTACATGATAATACAGGGTGGATTTTTAAATATGACAGCGAATTACCTGATGCCGTGTTGTTTTTGAAAACGGGAGAGACCCTCCCAAACTTTATATTAAATGATATCGCGTATGACGTTACATTATGATATGAATATCGTACCGTAACTTTTTAATTGATGAATTATTTTCCGCCAAATATGTCGTATTCAAATAATAGTACATTACGACACAAGTGCGAAAAATACGAGTTACGAATTTAGTTTTTGCACGTGTCTCGTACGACGTTTTTTAGTACAGATGGTCCTCCGAAGTTTTGGACCTGACGTAAAATGACTCGCACTAGAGCCTAAAAAAGGCACCATCTGTACTAACAAAAAAATATGTTGTGCGAGAAAGCTCTTCAGTCTTGACTTAAGCGAAACACTTCATCTAAGTACTTATTTTTCATGTTCGAGGTACATAAGTTTTTTTAAAATTGCTAGGTAATTGTTCAAACCAAAAACAAAACACTACCTATACTTTCATAAAATTTATTTGTTTTCTTGTTTTATTTTGTTGATCTTTTTGACATCGTGTGACATTTGACTGACAAAAGTCAATTCATAATTGCAAAGAGTCGGTAAATAATTAATTTAGACATTCATTACTTACAATTTGATAATCGGGTGCCAAAAAAAATAGAATTGCATAATTTGGTGAACATTTTATATTTTAATTATCTTTTCATATTTCGTAGGTACCAGAGTTGGACAAAAAGTGATCTCATTACTACCTACTGTCAATTACATAAATACATAAGTATGTGTACGTACTTACAAATCGTCTGAGATAATGCAATACTGCGTATATAACTACCACTCGCAAATACTGTGTACAGTCGAGTTCATAAATATATGAGCAAATCCAAGGCTTCAAAACTAAATGAGCATAGAAAAGTACATAATTATGCATCAGAACAGATTCACCAATCAAAAATAAGTATACATAATACCTGTCATATTAATCTGAATATGTGTCGCATTAATATGTAATCAACTGAAACGCTGGGTCACAGTGAAAATTTCGGGAATCTAGGAAACTGTATTAAATGCCATATTTGTTTGAATTATAACCTTTTGTAACTGTTTTTCATAATTCGTACAAACAATAAAATTTAACCAACCCTCAAAGCTCACAGCCCATTATTCCAAGGTGTGAATTCTCAGTTTTCGTAATTTTGTATGGAAGATTTGTGTAGTCCATTGAGACTACAGATTTTTAAAGAAAAAATGTTTAAAAGTAACTGAACTCTGCGAAGACGGCAGTGCCGAAATATCGGATGCTCAATAATTGCAATTCACATGGTAAATACTTATCCTATTTCATGTCATACTAAAATAGTACATTTTCTAACTAGTGCGGGAAAACTTTTTTCGGCGAGGGTGAAAGTTGGAGCCCGAGTGAAACGAGGGCGACAATCACTCGAGTTAAAAAAAAGTTTTTGCACGTGTAAGGGACGATTTTTTTCCTAACTAGTGCGCAAAAACGAACTTTGCGCACGCTTCGCTCGGGGTGATGTCTCTTTTTGACGCACTTGTTATGAAAAAAATCGTCCCTTACACGTGCAAAAACTTTTTTTCGGCGAGGGTGAAAGTTGGAGCCCAAGTGAAACGAGGGTGACAATCACCCGAGTTAAAAAAAAGTTTTTTCCTGAACTAGTTAGGAAATGTACTATTTTTCACGCTCATGGTAAAAATATAAGTCCCTTAGTCCCTCTATAATGCCCTTTTCTTGTCGTATTAATACATATTTATGCAAATATAGTACTTAATGTCTTTCAAATGGCAGGGCATGAGGGCGTTCGGGTCGTCCATCTTTTTTTCGCCAATAAACTGCTGTTATTATGTTTGTTTTGACCTCAAAGATCAAGTACGAGTAGAATATCCATCTGATATATCGGAGCGGCTGTGGTGCTCAAAAATATGTAAACGCCGTGATAATAGAGGCCTGCTCAGATTTTTGTGACCATCCTGATAGCGTTGATGTATCTAATTGATGGCGACTTTAAAATATGTATAGTGCATGTATTATTAATGTATGCATATTGCATCCAATATTGGTGTTTTTAATTATTTTATATTTATTTATTTTATCTTTATTGCACATTATATAAAGTACAAAAGGTGGATTTAATGCCATAAGGCATTCTCTACCAGTCAACCATTAGGCCAAACTATTGGTGCGTTATTGCAGTATTGGTGCGGTGAAAGACACCAGTAACAGTAAATTAAAACAGCAAACAAAAAAAATACTACAATACATGTTAATAAATATGAATACGCAATAAAAAAATACAAATGTATACAATTCTCATATATTTAATTACATACAAAGGATATAATATATATATACATACATATTATATATTATAATTATGTATAGGATACATAATAATATATTGGGGTAGCCAAGTCTTTGTTTTGTTTGAAGTCGTAAATAAAACTAATATTTGAATACTACTGAAGTACTAGCTCGATTTTTTTTACGGAAATTAATGTTGTTGATATCTCTTTAGAAGGGTTAAAATAGTCTCATTGGCCTGTGACCAAGGCGGTTTAGGCATAAGCCTCGAAAGCAGACCTCAGGCGGTGGTTAGTGTGTAACATCTTTATCTATAATAAATTAAAATTTACAGTACTGTGGGAGGTGCAGGTGAAATAAGAAACTCTGAGGTAGATTTTGAAGAATAATCGTTTATTTTATATTTACGCGGTGCGCGAGCGTGACCCGGAGACCGGAGCCTCCAGGGTGACTGAACCAAATTTATATTTTATTTATTATGTTGATTATAATGTCATACCTACATTTAAATATAGAATTTACCCGAAAGTAACCAGTCATGTAGAGGATTGTTATAATATATAACCTCTACAGTACCTATATAGAAATGTGACTATGAAAACACAAATAAAACTTATTAAATAAAATAAAAATATTTGATCCAAAAACACTTGCATCAATAATGAAATTCATTAGCCAAACTGTGTATATCTAGTAAAATAATTATTTGTAAGATACTGAACTATAAACATTAAACAATCAAATAATTTACAATTTGTAAAAATCAGAAATTATTACCTAATTTTCGGAGTAAACAGTCTTATGTTGATACTGATAATATTTTTGTAGGCATTGAAAAACAAACTCGTAAAAAGAGGCTAGACGAAGTGAAAACATTATAAGTTGTTAAAAATACATTAATACGTATATTAAGTACTGAGGTCATTGTAAGCTAGACGCAGGACCCTTTTATTTTGAACTTTTTCTTTCGATGTAGTAGTTGAAAACTAATTTGAATGTTACATTTTTATCTCCAACGGTATTAAGTATAGTTCGTGAAATATAAATTGGTAACTTTCTACATACATTATAGTAAAATAAACATTCAATTCATATTTCTCTAACTATAAAGGGATCGATTTCAACAAAATTGTACATGTATACTCCATTTCAAATGTGGCCCGATGCTACATAAAACTTTGAAGTGGCATCGGGCCATGGTATTTGAAATGGAGTATACCTACCAAATACATACTCCGGCAATGAAAACGGGTCAGGTGGTTTTTTTCATAGAAAATAATGCAAACATGGAGATTTCAAATATTGTTTAAAAACATTTATAGTGTAGGTAAAATCTATTTTTAAATCAGGTCGTATTGGTATTTTCCTAAATTTATAAATAAACCAAAAAAACTTTAAGATTGTCGTAAGGTCGGTTTGGATAGACAAAAATGTAGACCGTTTAAGAAAACCACCTAAAATGTATGGTAAATCGAGTTTTTTAACAATGAGTTGCTATTTTTATATCTACGGAGTCATCTGACGATAAAGTTCCGTGTTTTTCGGATCGGGTGAAAACTTCAGGGAAATTCCAATACAATCTGATGTTAAAACCAGTTCCACTTGTATTATAAATATTTATTTTAAATATTTTTAATCAGCATGTTTCCAGTATTTTGTATGAAGAAATCCACGTGACCCGTTTTTATTGACCGCGAGGTAGTCATGTTCGTGTTACGAAGTTAGCCATATAGTTTGTACGACTAACTTTCGTAACACAATGGAAAGAATTGCGATTTTTGTTACGATTTAGCCCTTAACTATGGACAATTTAAAGAACCTGGAATCAATTCAAAGACCTGATTTACAGAAGCTGTTTATAATGAATGCTAGTCATCGTCGACACGAGTTTAAAAATTACCCGAGCACCTCCAAGCAATCCCAGAAAACACTTTTTGTCAAACCGCATAGTTCGCGAGTGGAATAGGTTGCCAGAGATAGTTATATGTGCTCCTTCTGTGAACAGTTTTAAAAAACAGACTTGACAATTATCAAAAAAAGCTTTACCTGACCAAAAATAAACACTTCATTAAAAAACAAGTGCAGTGATATATAGGTACTTCTTCTTCTTCTTCTTAAGAGCCTGGCTCTTGTCGGTGGAGTAAACGCCATTCCGTTTGTGAGTGCCATCACGTGATTTTTGAACGAGCCCTTTTCAATATTATATTATTATCAATAGATACTTACAATAATAAATAAATATCTTGGGACATCTTACACAAATCGATCTAGTCCCACGGTAAGCTCAATTAAGGCTTGTGATGTGGGTACACAGGCGACGATATATACACGGTGGAATTTAATCGGTGAACAGGAACCCATTTTTCTATCAGTAATCGATGGCGGTCACGTTTATGTAGTACTTAAGTGGAACCAAGTTTTTTTTAGCATAACTAATTTTTATGTTGAAATTAAACTTTAATTAAAATTTATTGTCACCCTACTAATGGTTTAGTCTGAAAAGTTTAATTCCTCTTTTCAAACTATCAGCCATGCATCGCTCTTATTTTACATAGGAATAGAGTCTACCGCAAAAATTACAGCATGTGAGTGGTTATTGCTCATTTATGTTTTAAGTTTCTATGGCTGATAGTTTGAAAAGAGGTATTAAACTTTTCAGACTAAACCATTAGTAGGGTGGCAATAAATTTTAATTTCAACATAAAAAAAAAAATTATGCTAAAAAAAAACTTGGTTCCACTTAAGTACTACATAAACGTGACCGCCATCGATTACTGAATTAGAAAAATGGGTTCCTGTTCACCGATTAAATTCCACCGTGTATAATAGATAGATACATAAATACATATTATAGATACTTAAATACATAGACAGCCCTGACTAAGGAACAAACATTTGTGATAAATAAATACACAAAGAATGGCTTCGCCGGGATTCGAACCCGGAACCTCCAGCTTCGTAGGCAGGGTCACTACCAACTAGGCTACGGAGGCTGACAAATAATGCTCTTGCTAATAGCTTGTAACCCTACAGATTTTATAATCTATTACGTGTATGAAGAAACGGTTTACTCCCACACTCGGCTTAGTACAGTAAGATGTTTATATAAGATATTTGACAATCCGTAAGTATTTGATTTTAAAATTATAACTACCGTATCAGTCCACCTACCTATTTGAATAATGACGTAAATTCCATACTCATGTGTGCTACTACAAACGAGATAATATTACATTTTCTCAAAAAACTTTTATATAGTTCGTGAAATATAAATTGGTAACTTTCTACCTACATTATAGTAACAATAAACATTCAAATTATATTTCTCGAACTATACCTACCTAATTAACCTTTTATACCTTCGATCGAACCTAAAATCGTAGAGTTTCATAATATGCTTCAGCTTAAAAATTTTATATTTTATATTCCCTAATTTTAAAAATAGACAGAAGATGGGGGTGTCAATTGACGAATTTGAGAGCTGGGTGCTTAGACAAGTTGCCAATCGCTAGCGCTTCATCGTCAATCGTAAACGAAAGGCAGCTAACTGTCTTTGTCGCACTAATATGAAAGAGTGACAGAGAGGGAAAACTACGATACGCTACTAAGCGTTAGCGATTGGCAACTTGGCTAAGCATCCTGATATCTCAAAAACGGATCATCTAGAGAAAAATGTGTTGTAGAAACCTTTAACGACATTAAAGGAAACCTTTCCATTGACACACGATACCCGCCTTATAAACAAAAAAAAACATTTTTTTGGAGGGTCCCCACATTTTATTAGTATTTTATTTAGTATTTTTTGTAGAGGTTCATAAAACACATAATATCCTTCTCTAAATTCATTACTATAGTACCTACCTATAGTTTCTTAATAAATCGGTTGTGCCAGACGCACATGACGAATCTATAAGGATTCTGTTTTTGCCATTTTGACTACGATATCCCAAATGCAATTAATTTTTGACATTAAGACTAAGATTACAGTTGAAATATAGTGTCTTTCGTAATCAGTACCTAAGCAGGTAAATGGGTCAAACTCAAACTCATGTTATGAGTCTTTCCGGTGGACATTTTAAAAGTTAAGGGCTATGAGAGTTAATTTTCTTATTAAAGCCTTATTGTCATTTAAAGAATTGTACGATAAAAATCACGACTACACTCCTACCAGTTGCTTACTTTTGGCCATAGGAAAGAGGGACTCTACAGTTCAGCTGAACACGCACTTTTTCTTTCCTATGGTCGATAGTTAACAGCCTGTGGAGAGGTAGTAATGATTTTTATCATAAAACACAATGAAAAAGGAGTACGTCTTATTGAAGATAAGGCTTTTATAAGAAAACCAAGCTTTATAGGATTAACTTTTAGGTTGTCCACCGGAAAGACTCCGAACATGGGTTTGCGTTTGACCCAAATGAGTACCAGTAACAACCGCAGGAACCTCTACAGGAATGTCCTTTAAAATCGAGCGTTCTATTGACCGCAGACAAATAGTGCCCCGAGCTAATTGAAGCCGTTTGTTTCCAGTTGCCGTGGCGCTCTCATTCTTCGTGTGCTGGGCGCCTTTTCATGTGCAGAGGCTGCTGGCCATATATGGGAAGAGTTTGGAGCACCCGACTGACACATTTTATTTGGTAAGTTATTATTTTGATTACCAGAGATCGTACGATTTCCACCATTTTTGGTGCAATGTAGTTCAATTAAGGGAGAATATTAAGGGAGAATATTTATAAGGAGATAGTAAGTTAGGGCCTTATCACACTTCCGATTGACAAGCGAGGCGAAAGCGAAGCGAGCGCGCAACGTGTTCGTCGCGTGCCCGCAACCAATTCGCCGCTATGGTGTCGCGATTACGCCGCGACCGCGTGACGAATACGCCGCGACTGCGCACCGAGTTTGCCGCGTCAAGAGTTGGTATCCATTATGTAATAATAAATCTTATTAGTGACTGTCTAACACTCAGATCACTCTGAGCGATTTACTGACGGCTGCGCAGCGTATTCGTTACGCAATCGCGGCGAATTGGTTGTGGGCACGCGACGAACACGCTGCGCGCTCGCTTCGCTTTTGCCTCGCTTGTAAATCGCAAGTGTGACAAGGCCCTGAAACTGACCCTTGGATTCCTTTAACTAAACTTCTAGGGTGGTGAAATGTAGTTGTGATCCAGAGATCAATTTCTATCTGTAACGTGTCATAACACGTTGTAACACAAAGATGAATAACTTACTTCATATCCCTTAATTGAACTACACTGCACCAAAAATGCTGGAAATCGTACGATGTCGGTTGATTACAGACGTTCTTCATTCGATAAGACCTACAAACAAATACAACATGGAAGCTGCACGCTATATAATATAATTGGGTGCGTAGCCAAGATGTCAATTGCTAACGCTCAATCATGAAACTAGCTATATTTGTCACACTAATAAGAAAGGGTGACAAAGAGAGATATAAATACAATACAAATTATTTTTGTTTATCCTTTATTTATATCTCTTTTTAAGTTAGATTTGCCGGCCGAGCGTGTCAGATTTTGTACTGAAGTTGTTTCTTGCATATGATTTTAAATATATCTCAGGCCCTTGAGTATTCATATTTTTTGTGTTGTTGCAATTAATATTACTTAAGGTGGCATTATTAATGTTTTTGTTCACTTCAACTTACAAAATTTGACGCCCGGAAGCTGCAAGCTGCGATTAAAGACTAACAACTCAGTGGATTTTCACCGAGTTCATTTGACACGCTAAGTAGATACGTTTGCTTGATCTATTGTACGATACGCTACTGAGCTTTGGCGATTGGCAATTTGGCTACTCATTCTGCACTGTCCTTTGCATTGACAAATGTTACCTCTCCTCTTCGATTCATCATACTAAAATCAATTCCTGTATTAACCTCATAATGTATAAACTTAAACCGCTACTTAAAGATAGTTGTGATAGATCCATAAAATGTTTGATTGGCTGTATATTCTATTTGCATTTTGTTAAGCATGTTGCGCGGAAATAGGCGCGTTAAGAAAAGCACTATGTCCTGGCCATGCCATCGCATCTTTATTGGACAATTGTTTTTATAGGCATTTTTTGGGCTCGCGTTCATAATTATATGTTTGCAAAACAAGATTCGCAATATCCCGGCCATCATGTTTTTGTCGTCCAACCCAGTCACTACACAATCGAACATTATGTACGCGGCAGTTGGGAGTTGCTGAGACTTTCTGACAGTACGCGAATACGTTATTTGCAAGCAGATTGTTCGATTTCCTGCATTAAAGGTGAGACGACAAGATTAATTCAACTATGTTAGATATACCGTGCAAAATAATGGATTTCACCTTGTTGTCGTTGTTTTATTGTACTCGTAATACAGCGCATATTTTTTATATCACTTCAAACCGAAACTTAACGTGGGTTATGTTATGGTTTTTGGTAGTATGCACCGATAAACCAAAGTAATTTTAAATTATCGTAGGAGTCCGCTGGGATGTGGGTGGCGCAAGACGGGCATTGTTGCAATCTTTGAGGAAGGCCTATGTTCTATGGACATCTGTCGGCTGGTATGATGATGATGATGATTAATCTATACATGTTTTGAATAGGTAGAGAACAAGCCGAAGAAAATAATTTTGCTAAGCGTGGCGCCCTGAAAACCGGTGATTGGTATTTCCGATTTATGGGTAAACAGTAAACACTGGACAAGCAATTGTTTACAAATGTTGCCAGTATTGGATTTGAAGTATTGCAAACATAAGTATGTCTAAAATTCCTCATCATCTGAGCCAAAAAAGATTTTTTTGATTACCGGTAAAGGTGATACTCAAAAATATTCATGACGAACGGCCAATTGCAACTCTCCTCAAACAACGTTAGACTGATTCCTGTGTCACGCGGACCACCCGTGCGGAGCAAATATCAATATATTTCGTCGCCTAGTACCCACATCACAAGCCTTAATTGAGCTTACCGTGGGACTAGATCAATTTGAGTAAGATGCCATGACTTATTTTTAAAAAATGTATTACAAAAGGATTAAAAGTTCTTTAATAGAGTTTTTAATAAAATTACTAAAAAACAATGTATTTCAAGATCCCTTATCATATTTCTAATATTTGAAAACTAATATTTTCTTCGGTTACCGCGAGGATTACTCATGAAATAAAACTATGAAAACTGTGAATAAGGGCTTTCATATGTTGGGCAGACAAAGAGGAATATCACTACTAGGGTGAAGGAACACATAGCCGATGTCAAGCACCGTCGACAGCAGTCTGCGGTTTGGGAGTATGTCAGTGATGGACCAAATCATTTTCTCGTTAAGGAGAAGAGAAACATTCCTAGAATGTTGCGTGAGGCCATTGAGATAATGAAATATCCAAACTTTAATAGAATGGAAAGAAGCTTTTCTCTACCACCAGCTTGGGATCCAGTTGTTCATCTGATAAAGGAACAGTCTAGACATAAACCGTGAGGCTGATGTATTTGGCGGTGGTGACCATTACCCCCTTTTAGTCCTGGCAAAAAATTTTCAAATTTTTTTCTAAATTATTTTAAATTTCCTTATTAATCAAAATTGTATGTTTCGGTTTAATGCATGATGATCTTAAGATGTACTACAAATGTTTTTTGAAAAGAGTTGTTCCGCTGAGTTTCTTGCCGGTCCCAATTTTGGGATACCTTCCTAACAATACAATCATACAAAGGAAGGAAATACTTCTCAGGCAGTGGCGTAGGGATAGAACCGGTGTAGATTATTTATTTTGTCTCTTGCCTTCATTCTGAAAATAGTTGTAATGTATAACTAGCTTAATTTGCAAGTTTAGTATGTACATCCACCCTTAAAATTTATTGTCTGTGGTTTAGTAATTTTTCTTTGGTGGGTAGTTTTGTACTTATCTTTCTTATTTTGATGGAGGTAGATCTATAAAATTTCCTCCATTGTCAGTCATCCGCAGACCACGAACCCTGTAAAGTGTTCGAAACGTCGGAATGAAGTTAAAATTAGTTAATATACGTGAGTTTTCATAGTTTTATTTCATTTGAAAACTACCTAAATATACACAGCTGATGTTAGCGAAGCCGCTTACAAATATGCAATCATTATCATCAGCCTATTTAAATCCACTGCTGAACTTAAACTTTCCTATTAACTATGTGTATGGACGCATTAAGAGGTAAATGCCCATGATCCTCACGCTGGGCAAGCGGGCTGGCGATTGCAGTAATGGGTTTACTATTGTTAAACCATATTCAATAGTTTAATGGCCAACACTTCGATCCCTTAGTCGACTCTTATGACACCCAGTCACAAGAAGAGTTGAGATGGTGACAAAACTATGAATATTGCCGTCACCACGTGGCCGCATATCGCATCTTTAAAATGAAAGTGACTTAATTCAAAAAAATTTGAATTATAATTATGTACTTAATTAAAAACACCTAAAAGCTTAATATTCCTAATTCGAAAATTTTGGATTAGGGATCCTCCATTAATTACGTCACACCAATTTTATGATTTTTTGACCCCTCCCTCCCCCCTTGTCACACTTCGTCATAATTAACTACACCCGCCCCCCCTTAGTGTGACGTCACATGTATATTTTTGTTTAAGAAGGTAAAAATGACAACATCACTTTTTAAGTAACTTTTTATTAGGATTGCTTAAAAGCATTCGAAAAATTAACGTACCTATTCTTCCTCCGTCCAAGGATTTTAGACTTTCTATTCTTTTATGTTCATGTGTTCATGTATGTGAGGATTGTGACGTCACAAACATAGAACTCCACCCTCCCCCCCCGTCACGATATGTCACATATTGTAGACCCCCTCCCTCCCCCTTGAGGTGTGACGTAATTAATGGATGATCCCTTAGTCAGAAACGAGTATAAAGATGAAAATTTTAAAAAAAGTTCCCGCTATCTTGGATCTTAGAATGGAAGTTAAAAAAGATATTCCACGTATGCAAATTATTCAGAAACGAGTAGTTTGCGAATTAGTCTGAAACGAGTATAATGATGAAAATTGCAAAAAAAAGGTCCCGCCATCTTGGATTTCAGAATGGACTCGGAAATCGTATTCCACGTATGCGAATTAGTCTGAAACGAGTATAATGATGAAAATTGCAAAAAAAAAGTTCCCGCCATCTTGGATTTTAGAATGGACCCGGAAATCGTATTCCACGTATGCGAATTAGTCGGAAACGAGTATAATGATGAAAATTGCAAAATAAAAAGTTCCCGCCATCTTGAATCTTAAAATGGTATTCCACGCACGCGACCCGAAAATCGTATTTCACGCACGCGAATTAGTCAGAAACGAGTATAAAGATGAACATTTAAAAAAAAGTTCCCGCCATCTTGGATTTTAGAATGGACCAGGAAATCGTATTCCACGTATACGAATTAGTCAGAAACGAGTATAATGATGAAAATTGCAAAAAAAAAGTTCCCGCCATCTTGGATCTTAGAATGGAACTAAAAAAGATATTCCCCGTTTGCGAATTAGTCTGAAACGAGTATAATGATGAAAATTGCAAAAAAAAAGTTCCCGCCATCTTGGATTTTAGAATGGACCCGGAAATCGTATTCCACGTATGCGAATTAGTCGGAAACGAGTATAATGATGAAAATTGCAAAATAAAAAGTTCCCGCCATCTTGAATCTTAGAATGGACCCGAAAATCGTATTCCACGCATGCGAATTAGTCAGAAACGAGTATAAAGATGAAAATTAAAAAAAAAGTTCCCGCCATCTTGGATTTTAGAATGGACCAGGAAATCGTATTCCACGTATGCGAATTAGTCAGAAACGAGTATAATGATGAAAATCGCAAAAAAAAAGTTCCCGCCATCTTGGATCTTAGAATGGAACTAAAAAAGATATTCCCCGTTTGCGAATTAGTCGGAAACGAGTATAATGATGAAAATTGCAAAATAAAAAATTCCCGCCATCTTGAATCTTAGAATGGACCCGAAAATCGTATTCCACGCATGCGAATTAGGGATCCTCCATTAATTACGTCACACCAATTTTATGATTTTTTGACCCCTCCCTCCCCCCTTGTCACACTTCGTCATAATTAACTACACCCGCCCCCCTTAGTGTGACGTCACATGTAGATTTTTGTTTAAGAAGGTAAAAATGACCACATCACTTTTTAAGTAACTTTTTATTAGGATTGCTTAAAAGCATTCGAAAAATTAACGTACCTATTCTTCCTCCGTCCAAGGATTTTAGACTTTCTATTCTTTTATGTTCATGTGTTCATGTATGTGAGGATTGTGACGTCACAAACATAGAACTCCACCCTCCCCCCCGTCACGATATGTCACATATTGTAGACCCCCTCCCTCCCCCTTGAGGTGTGACGTAATTAATGGATGATCCCTTAGGTCACTTTCATTCTAAAGGTGCGAATTATGTGCAACACAGTCATATTGCCAAGCACTGAGCAGTGAAGCAGTGAGCTGAGTGTTCATTTCTCCAAGCTAGAATTTATTACTCCTAACCCAGATGCTATTGACTCAACATATCAACACTCTGATAAAGTCCCTAGTCACACCAAGCTGTAAAGTATTGAGAGATCATATTATTCTGGTTGTAAGCAATAATCCCGGAAAATGGGAACATCCGGAAGGCATGAGAACATCAAGCCTCGTAAATCATTGCCATAACTTGCTATGATTACATGTCTTTGGGAAATGGGCTATTATGTCCTATCTGATCCTAACAGACTCCGCATTAATTTGAAGTTTATACAGAGTGCGTACACACTACTGAAAAGTGGTAGTCCGTTACGAAGGCTTTAGGTCACTCAACGAGTGATGAAAAGGGTAATGCTTGGGTTTTCGCTGCGAGCTTGAGTTGGGAACACAGACAACATAACCTAAAGACGTAGCTTTAGACAATTATTTCATTTAAACCGATGCTGCCAAAAATGCTGAGGTGCGGGCGGCGTAACATGAGCTAACTGTGTTGTGATTCGCCGTTTCAAGGTCAATGAGGTGTAAAACAAAAATGTCCGCCGGTCGCTAGTGATTTCCTAATGTCGATAAAAGTATCGATGGTTGCAATGTCTATCGCTTTCACAATTCGATATTTGTCAGTGACTTACCGACAAAACCGTAAATCCATATCCGTACTAATGCATACCATAAATGCGAAAGTATGTCTGTCAGTTTACTGCTACTACACGCTTAAATCGCAGAACCAATTTAGATAAAATTTTGAATGGAGATTATTTAAGACCCGGGAAAGGACATATGATATTTCATTCATCATCATCATCCCCGCAGATGAAGATATATTATGATCAAGCACCGGTTTCGCGGGGGCAAATATGTACCAGTGCTAGTGATTCATTAAATATCGACTTAGTTTTTTTTTTTTTTTTATACCACGTCGGTGGCAAACAAGCATACGGCCCGCCTGATGGAAAGCAGTCAACGTAGCCTATGGGCGCTTGCAACCCCAGGGGTGTCACATGCGCGTTGCCGACCCAATAAGAACTTGTACACTCCTCTTTTGAAGAACCCCATACTGTAGTCCAACGGGAAAACCTCGGCAGGGAGCTCATTCCACAGACGGACCGTCCGCGGGAGGAAGTTCCTCTGAAACCGCACGGTGCGCGACCATTTCGGTTGCAAGGTGTGAGAATGAGCGCCCAGTCGGTGGCGAGCGGTGCGATGATGAAAAGTGGACGTTGGCATCATGTCGAACAGTTCTTCAGAGCACAACCCATTGTACAGACGATAGAACACACATAAGGAGGCGAAGTCTCTCCTTAGACTTAAGGGTTCAATACCGCCTGTGAGTCTGGGATCGTCGACTATTCGGACAGCTCGTCTCTGAACCGAGTCAAAGGGT
Organism: Thaumatotibia leucotreta; assembly: GCA_025490895.1. Taxonomy (NCBI): domain Eukaryota; kingdom Metazoa; phylum Arthropoda; class Insecta; order Lepidoptera; family Tortricidae; genus Thaumatotibia; species Thaumatotibia leucotreta. Next base: position 40,940 of record JALPQI010009362.1, read on the forward strand.
GCAAGCTGGTATACAGGTGCTCCTGCCCAGAGGTGACAGCAATACTCCATATGGGGTCTGACTTGCGACTTATATAACAGAAGTCTTTGCCCCGGAGTAAAGTATCCCCTCGCTTTATTGAGCACCCCGAGCTTTTTGGATGCCAGCGTAGCTTTTCCCTCTAGGAAAGTCTATCCTCCTGTGTGTCCTCTAGTTTATCGATATACATAAAAATATTTTTTTACCATCATTATCATAACTAAACTAAGGCACTGGTCCCACCGCAAGCTACTAAGCTATGAACTATCGGCTATAAACACGAACAAAAGATATGTACTCCCATGTAAATAAAAGAGACACGGGAGTGCGTATATTTTGTTCGTGTTTATAGCCGATAGTTCATAGCTTAGTAGCTCGCGGTGAGACCAGTGCTTAATGGCTAAGTTGGAATACGTTTAACTATGTTCAAACCTCTTTCATTCATACTTATCGCAACTATAAACAACCGATATCTGACATTGACTGTGTCGACGAGTCACTTGACAACCATTGAATCGCTAAATAATTCATCTAGTACCTACAACAATATTATTTTGCATTCCGATCAATTAAATCTATCTTTTTGTTTCTTAATGCGGCTAAAAATGCCACGCAAGAAAAAAGTATCCGGAAAAGAAATAGAACTGAGTCATAAAACGGAAATTCATCAAAACTATAAATTGTTTGAATTTGCTCCAATTACTACAGTTGATCTAGAAAGGTCCTTTAGTTGGCTAAAATGGATATTGTCACCCAGGCGACGAAGATTAAAGACTGAAATGTAGAAAAAAATGATTGATTGTATATTATGAAAATTAAATTAAATATTAAAGATAATTAATTCCTCAAAAAGTTTATTTTTGTCTATATAGTTTCCATCTTCATTCAAATTCTTGAAATTATACAACGGTTGTACGACATTTATATCGATATCAAATAATAAAATTAGTTTAATGTGTCCTTGCACTATTAAACGTCAGTACAGATTTGCCCCCGCGAAACCGGTGTTTGATTATGATACTAGCTTATGATGCTAGCTTGAAATGCATTTTATATAAAAAAAATTGTACTGTCTGTCTGCTGTGACTTCATCTTCACATTTAAACCGGTTTAGATGAAATTTGGAATGGAATTTATTTGAGGATAATTGAATATAATCGTAATATCTTATCGATAGTAAACAGACTGCAGGCATAGACATCACTAGTTCGGATACGGAGACTCCACCGCAGAGTCTGTTGCTTGGTACGATTGAGAATAAAGATTTTAATTTATCTTTAGTTACCTTATCGATAGTAAACAAACATACTCTACAGTCATCCCTAGTTCAGACGGCCTACCTGCTCGTTACGCTAGACAAGGAGGGAGTTATACTTCGTGAAAAGTATTAGAAAGAGACTTTGTAAAAAGACATCAACGAGTGCACTAGATTTTATGCTTAAACTATTTTTAATTTCAATTGAAATTTATAAAAAATTGCTCACTTGTGAAACGAAATACCATCTGGACACCCGCGAAGGAGCTGCAGGCAAGCAGCTGCCGCCGGCGGGGTTGCGAATGTTAGCGAGAGCGTTTTCATAACCCCGCCAAAAACAGTATGTGATGTCACCCGCTCCGCGCTAGCTATCGTGGAACGCTGGTGCAACGAAAACGAACTCACTGTTAACCCCAAAAAGACAGAGCTAGTGATGTTCACCAACAAAAGAAACTTGGGCAACTTCCGCCTGCCCAAACTATTCAATACAGAGCTCCAACTATCAACCGAGGTAAAGTACCTGGGGGTTACGATAGACAGTAAGTTGAAATGGAGTAATCACCTCAACAATAAAATCGATAAAGCTACAGTCGCATTTTGGCAATGTCGCAGGATGGTGGGTAAAACTTGGGGACTTACACCCAAGATCATTCTGTGGCTTTACCAGGCAGTAATCCGACCAATAATAAGCTATGGTGCAATAGTATGGTGGCCACGGACCAGGCTATCCACCGTCGCTGACAAACTGCAACGACTCCAGAGGCTTGCCTGTATGGCAGCCACGGGCAGCATGAGGACCACTCCCACTGCGGCCCTGGAAGCCCTACTGAACCTACCGCCGCTACATCTCCACATACAACAGGAGGCGTTGGCGACAGCGGTACGTCTCAAAAAGTCAAATCTCTGGAGACCGCCCCGGGTACCACACACCGAAATCCTCTACGAGGCTATAGGTAAGGAACCGCTCATAGAAGCGGTGACCGACAGGATACCCAGGCAGTTCGTGTTTGACAAGAAATACAAAATACAATTACACGAGGACCCCCACGAAGGTCTCAACCCAAAAGAGTTGCGGATCTTCACGGACGGGTCCAAAACAAGGTCAAGTACTGGCTCTGGAGTATTTTCGGAGGACCTAAACATACATATCTCTACACCATTAGGGGCCTACAACACTGTCTTCCAGGCGGAGTGTATGGGCATCATAATGGCAGCATACGCAATAATCTCAAGGAAGGTAATGGACTATCCCATCCGTATACTTTCTGACAGCAGATCAGTACTACAGGCCCTGCAGAGTTACACTATAACCTCAGGGCTAATCTACGAATGTCACAAAGCACTGTCGGAGGTATGTACGACCAATAGCATAACCCTACAGTGGATAAAAGGACACAGTAACTCGCGAGGAAATGATGCAGCTGACGTATTGGCAAGAGGAGGCTCAGAGGCGGAAACGATAGGATCAGAGCCGATTATACCATTGCCACACGCCTGGCTGCGAAGCACTTTGCGACATAACACCAAGGTAAAACACCAGAAGTATTGGTCAGACCTAGGTACTTGTAGGCAATCAAAAGAAGCCCTACCGACAATCAACCCCGGGTTGTCACGGAGGCTGAAACTGATGAAGAGGCCACAGCTCCGTCTCCTCACTGGAGCTATAACTGGCCACGCCTCACTAAACAAACACTTGTTTAATATAGGTGTTACAGACAGCCCCCTATGCAGAGCCTGCTTGGAGGAGGAAGAGACAGCCGCCCACGTCATTCTCGCGTGTCCAGGGGTGGCAGAATACCGGGCACAACACCTCGGATCCCCGAGGTCTCTCCCAGAAGTCGTCGGCAACATCAAGGGTCTGCTAGGCTTTCTGGTAGAGCTGGGTTGGCAAGAGTAGTGCCGACAACCCATCCCGCAAAATAGGCGCAAATTTTTGACGTCGAGTTGCGGAAATTTAGCCCGCGCAAACCTATAACCTATATATAACCTATAACCTAAACCCGCCAAAAAAGCGACGAGGTGGCATATGGGGGGGTTTTTTAGTGGGTATACCGTAGGCCTCATTAACCTAACGGGAGTCCCACATAACCGTTCGGGTCCCCTCCCGCACCCGGGCGGTATGCGTAAAGCATTTCTCCCCCCCCCCTAAACAAAAAAAAAGGTATCTATTGTTTAACCCGGTTCACGTTTTCATTTTTTGTTTTCAAAATGGCTTAGCGCACTGCGTCACATTCGTACCGACTAGAACGGTCAAATGTAACGCGGTTTACCCTTCGCTCTGAATTTAAATTCGAAAATAATCCCGTATGTGGATTATGGTACCGACATCCAATATGTCGCGATGTACCCGATATTGTTGTTGACAAAAACTGCGGCCCGCTATTTGGAGGGTTATTTTGTTGCGGGCCGCATTACCATAAAAATGCTCTTAGCGTCAGTCTAGTCCATAGATTAACGGTGCATCAGATATTTAATCGTGTGGGTACGTAGCTAAGCACTTCCACAGCTAGAAATATAAGGTAGACTAATAATAAATACAGCACTAGTAACAGTTATCCGTTAATAACCCTTTATTTACATTTGAACCGAAAACACAACAGTAAAAACTTGCAGATTCAATAGTACCTAGTAGTAGTTGTTGTTGTTGTATTCTGGCCATTTTTTTCCGCAACTCGACATCAAACGTGCCTATTTTGCGTGGTCCCAACGTAACAGTACTAAATTGGGGACTTCACATACACCCTTGAATTTCTTCGCAGGTGTATGCAGGTTTCCTCACGATGTTTTCCTTCACCGTAAAGCACTTGTGAATATCACGTTATTTCGTACTTTTTTTTTTTAAACTCGTTAGTACGAGCCGGGGATCGAACTCACGACCGTTGCGTAGCGGCCGTGCGTTTTTACCGCTAGGCCACAAGCTGATAATACCTAGTAATAGGATTCCGTAATATACTTTCACATATGGGCTCCAGGAGTTACAATATAACATTTAGTAATTTCTTGAAGTTCTTCGGCGTTTAATTCCTTATTAGGTATTTCTAAACAGGAATCACCATTTTCCGAAACAGGTTATGCATGGTATCCGTACCATCGATCTCTCTCTTGACGATTGAAAACTAAAATTAAATTTACTCATTTATCAAAAAGTCTGTGGTCATTGTACATGTACTTACTGCGGAATTACACTGCATTGTTCGCCCAATGCGGACGCTGCGTTAAAGTATGTGATTTCTAGGCAACTGACATTGTATGCATGCGGCGAACGACTCAGTGTAAATAATATAATGTAAATATAAATATCTTGGGACATCTTACAGAAATCGACCTACTCCCACGGTAAGCATAATTAAGGCTTGTGATGTGGGTACCAGGCGACGATATAATATATATAATAGACAGATGGGCATTTTAACTTTTAGGGACACCCAATTATCGTGAAATTAAAAAAAAACCTTTACTGTAGTCAGCTTTGCAACAACA
>JALPQI010009363.1:0-35936 GCA_025490895.1 Thaumatotibia leucotreta
TTTTAATTAGATTTACCATTTTTTCATATGTTTATGTTGGATGTTTTACATGTAAATACCATTCAAATATTACTGTAAAAAGTGTTGTACAGTGTACAAATCTACATCAAAGAAATGTTTACATGTCATCATCTTGTTACAACAGAATAAAAGTTTAAGTATAAACATGTCTTGGACATTGTCTGTGCTTACCATCATTACTGGCCTTGAGGGTTTATTGACTATGCCATATGTTGCAAAACTGTTTTCATTTTCAGATGTTTATTACCTAGAGTAGGTAGGGTTTTGTAACTAAACAGTCTTCACCGTACCATACCCAAGCAATTTGATATGTGAGTAGAGGTTTTAATAAATAATATTGTGACCTATTTTGCAATACCTACCAAATCTTCCAATTCAACTCAAACACTCCTTTTTCGCCTCGTTACGTTGCAAAATTGTTAAAGGGTATGCCTATAGTTCTCCTAGGTCGCTGTGATTTTAATAACTACCAAGGAAAATTGTCATTTTTTTTTTACTGTAATCCTTTCCATAGTGGGTTATCTACTAATCTCAATAATTAATCAACCTTGATCTTCCCCATTCCAGCACTAACCTATTGACGGAAACTCCAGGTTTTTTGGAAAAAATATCGTACTGAATTTTAAGAATCCTACCCTTATAACTCGACTTTTGCAATCAACAATCTTACCCCATCGACTTAAGACCTGATCTGTTGCACTGCTCTCGGTTTAAATATGACCCTTAAAATCTTCGATATATATTTTGTATAACCTTCTGCGTTGAAAAACTGTTTTACAGGAAATTTATGACCTTTGCTACCCAATCACCCTAACCGATTGACCTAACGCCCTGTTCCATTGAATTCCCAAGGTTTTTGAGTGCTGTAGAACTGGCACAAAGAAAGGTTATCGTTCTGAGAATCCCACCCTTATTAATTTATAATACGGCCATTTATCCAATCAACCTTCACCCGTCTCTAAGGCCTTAAAACATACGACGCCGAAGCACCATGAACTCTTAACTGCAGAACAAACTATATAGTTAGGAATTCATGACGTACGTACGAGTACGTCGTCGATAATTCAACTCATGGGACCTATTCCTAGTCAAAACGTGTGGCATCGTCAACAAGCATATCTGCCTCCAAAGGTCCAAAGCCGTAGTGACTGAAAATACGTTGAACTGCAGTTACCGTACATACATCCAATGCTTAAAGGTGCGTTCAAACTAAAAGAGCATTCGCTGTTCTAACCTCCCACTCTACGAAATTCGATCGGTACACAAAACGTGATTGGTTGATTTCGTAGAACGGGCGCTAGAACAACGAATGCTCTTTTGGTTTAAACGCACCTTAAGAAAGCGAGACCGTGAATCGTGCTGTCCCTTCCTAACGCATAACAAGTTCTCTTATTGCTGATTAGGGTTTTGTGATCATGAGAAAAACTCCCTATCTCCAGAATTTATCATTGAAATTAATGTAAAAATTGGCGATCCTCCTTAAGTTAGCCCCTCACTGCTGAGGATCGTGGCCCTGATGCAGTCTCCATCTACTGCGTTCTTGAGCTTGATGAAGGGCCAGATATATCGGTATCTGTAGTTCCTCAGACATCTGGTCCGACCAAAAGTTGGCGATAGGGAATATGAAGTCCGTTTTTGTGTTGCACCACTCTTTTGGCCCGTCAAAATGTTACCCTCAGTTACTGTTAGCTGCTATACTTACTTATTGTTGTATCTGCTACACTCGCTTCATGGAAAAAATACCCGTATACAGTATACCCATATCCGTTTGAGCGAGAGCTCCATACAATTCGATACCAATTTATCGCAAAAAAATCATTTAACTATCATTTTCGAGTCAAATGGCCTCAAATTTACAGGTTGTCATATAAATGACAAGCTACACCCATGTCAATGAATAACAACTTCGGTTCCTATGTCTTCGAGAGCCGAATTTCGTTCCACAGTGGGGCGGTACTCACGCTCACACTGCCCTGAACTGCTCCGAGATATCGTGTCTGTGAGCGGTGTCTATGTGTGCGTTTGCGCGAGCGCTTCTCTATGTTGATTGTCTTCTGTTATATTTTGTTAGACAAAATAAGACACACTAAAATAAGCTCAATCACAAAAGTCGCAAACGCTTTGAACTACGCTCAAAGGCAAAAATGGAAGTGGGCGGGTCATGTAGCGAGGCTTGCAGACCAGAGGTGGGCCAGAAAAACAACACTGGAACGGACCGTCCGGGAAAAGAGGCGTAGGTAGACCAATAACACGCTGGGAAGACGAGATCCGAAAAACAGCAGGCCCAAACTGGGCTCAACTAGCACAAGATCGGAAATAGTGGACATCCTTGGAGGTCTATACCACCCATTCTGGGGCTCTTCGCAAAACTACCTAAAATCTAATTATTAGAGCAATTATAATCTATACACGGTGCTCGTGAGCATTCCGAAAGATTTTAATGCTGAATTCCTGATCATATTTAGAGTCTTTAATGTTATATAAAATTTCCTGGATTCGGCTTGGTTTCAGAGATAATCAACCTTTTTTCGAAATAAGTTTTTCGACGTAACTCGTTACAGAACTTATTTTTGATTACAATTCTACCACAATGTATTCTAATTTTACCACAGCTTTTGCCTGACAATCAAAAAATACCAATAGACTTGGCGAAATAACCTGTACCAAAAAAAACAATTAAAATAAATAATTGAAACAAATTGTTGTTATGATAAAAAGTACCGGAAATGTTAAAAAGTATTCAAAAAATCTAAAAAAAAGAAAAAATATATATTTTTTTGGTGGAATTGACGTTAGGTCTTATAATATTTTTTATTTATTTTGATGTTTAGAATACGAGTAGTTAAAATCTCTCGCAATGCTCGCGAGCACCGTGTATAAGTTAATACTAAAAAGAGTAATTAGGAAAGTTGTTTCTTTTTTTAAGGCTTTTTTATTTTATTTTATATTTTGTGAAATAGTGAGAATTCGGCCTAAAACGCTGTCCATTGCAGCGCAACCGGCGCGGTTGGCGGGCGCGGCGTGGGCAGCAGCGCGATGCACCCGTCGCGGCACTCCGTGACGTCTTCGTCGGGCGTGCTGATGGTCGGGCCCAACTTCCGCGTCGGCAAGAAGATCGGCTGCGGGAACTTTGGCGAGCTCCGGCTTGGTGAGTACTTTTTTTTTTATACCACGTCAGTGACAAACATGCATACGGCCCGCCTGATGGAAAGCAGTCGCCCGTCGCGGCACTCCGTGACGTCTTCGTCGGGCGTGCTGATGGTCGGGCCCAACTTCCGCGTCGGCAAGAAGATCGGCTGCGGGAACTTTGGCGAGCTCCGGCTTGGTGAGTACTTTGATTAATAGACACAGTAACGCCCACGGGAGCTTTTTTTAGGGCCTTATCACCCTTGCGATTTACAAGCGAGGCGAAAGCGAAGCGAGCGCGCAGCGTGATCGTTGCGAGCCCGTAACCAATTCGCCGCGAGTGCGTAGCGATTTGGCCGCGATCGCGTAACGAATACGCTGCGCAGCCGTCAGTAAATCGCTCAGAGTGATCTGAGTCTTGGACAGTCACTAAAGTAAGATTTATTATTACATAATGGTTGGATACTAACTCTTGACGCGGCAAACTCGGTGCGCAGTCGTGGCGTATTCGTCACGCGGTCGCGGCGTAATCGCGACACCATCGCGGCGAATTGGTTGCGGGCACGCGACGAACACGCCGCGCGTACGCTTCGCTTTCGCCTCGCTTGTAAATGGCAAGTGTGATAAGGCCCTTAAACCTTAACGTAAGCCACACCGGATGCGTTAGCAGCAAGTGCGCGTACACCGTTTGCTGGCCACGCGCGCGTGCACGCCACGCTAGCGGTGTGCCATCTACTATTACATTTACATAAACGACAACGGGCCACGCACACGTGCGCCAACTTAAGCTAGAAGCAATTAGCCATCTCGATGGAAAAGCATCTCTCACTCCGGCCATGTTTTAATTGAAGTGACAGGAGTAGATTTCGACGTTCACGATATACGCAGGGCTATTTTATACTAGACTCGTCAAGTTCGACCTGTAATTCAAGGCGATAATCCAACCTTAGCGTCCTTCGACTTTGGTGAAATGATGAACTTTTTGAAATAGTGGTATTTTTCTTTGGTATGATCATACTTTTGATTCATGCCGATAACATATCGGAAGGGACATGAACTTGCGATTAAGTAGACTCGTCTGATAGATGACGAGGCAAAAAACTAAAGGTGTTGCCTCTCTATTGCACTTACAAATTAATATAAGTTAGACAGGGATGCAACACGACGATTACGGTGATAGCGCTCCTATTAAGGTGCATTCAAAAAGAGCATTCGCTATTCTAACCCCCCACTCTACGAAATTCGATCGTTACACAAAACGTGATTGGTTGATTTCGTAGAACGGGGAGAACAGCGAATGTTTGGTTTGAATGCACCTTTAAACTATAGACCTACACTACACTACCTACAGCGAACTTCAAGTATTCTAATTCCGTAACTTGTCTCTGTCACTCAAGCAATGCGTCATTGGAGTGACGGAGACAGATACCCTGAACAAAGTTCGCGTTAGCCTTCTGAACTAGTTTTATTTGCCCCATAACACGGTTTCCTTACTAAACGCGAAATGAGATCTAGATTTCGGTTAAGAATGAGTCATTCTAAGTGCATTGGCCACTGCAGACTGAAACGTGACAGGTAGCAACTGCATTAAAAAAAGGGTATTTTTAGCGGTGTTTTCCGGTTCTCTAATCTGCTGTTAATTATTGCTGATCCCATAAGTATAAATTTTAAACTGACCGGTTGACTGCCCATACTTGCACCTTACTGCGATGTCATAAGGTTCGTAATCGATAACATGCGTGAGAAAACAGAACAGTTACCACGCATACGTTTAGAAAATGTTGCAGTATGGGATTCATATTTGGGGATTTTTTTGACCTAGTTTAGAGTTTCTTGTTTCCAGTACTGTGAAACTTAGTTAATTACGAATGTTCGCTAGATTGAGATACTAAAGTGCATCGCGCGAGACTGTTTCATTATTGTTGCATTATGTTGCACTCTTAAATAATCTAATATAATTATAATGTCTTGAGGCGAGTCCACATTTCTCCACTGTGTTCGTCCGAGATGTATGTGTACAACGTAATTTATTATTGTAAAGCCTATTAGTATACAACAATGTTTACTTCGCTTCATGCAGTTTAAAACCTTTCATAAAAATCAGTAAATTACCTAGCATTGTCTTTGTTTGAATGATTTTGCAAACAAGCAAAATTTTGCACTAATTCGACAGCATACACAGGTTTAAAATATGTCTGAAAAAAAAAATGTGTGGATGGTTTACGATGTTAATACAGATATATATTGTATAGTCACCATCAAATATATAGCCACGGTTTTAGAATTATAACTATCGTGAGACTCTAAACATGTTTAAATATTTATCAAACGGGTTACTCACGTAATTTAGTCTATAATTGCTCGACATGTTTCGGTCCATTTAGAGGATCCTCATCATGGAGTACCCGCTACCAAAGCCCGACGTGTACTCCACGGACGGACGGGTGTATGGACGTGTGTCCATGATGAGGGTCCTCTAAATGGATCGAAACATGTCGAGCAATTATCGACTAAAATTACGTGAGTAACCCGTTTGATAAATATTTAAATATAGCCACGGTGCTCACAAATATCTGAACACTCTCACGACATGACGATAGAGATCTACTCAGAAATTTGAGACCATCCTGGCCGCTAAAGGTGCATTTAGACCAAACGAGCATTCGCTCATTCTATCCCCCACTCTACGAAATCAACGAATTTCGACGAATCACGTATTGTGTAAAGAACGAATTTCGTATAGTGGGGGATAGAATGAGCGAATTAAGATATATCTGATGGCTACTGTACCATATTTATGATATGAGCAGATTCTTTCGATACGTATTTTTGCACTTGACTTGAATACGTGGTTCAAAAATCGTAGGCTAAATTCTTAGCAGAATAGATACATACATCTTCGATCATGTATCGAATATCAAAAACCAACCGTCGACTCGAACGTTATCGACAAATGCCTCTCGGCGACCGATGAGTCATCACATCCGACTAATTCTAATTTCAAACTTGGGATGGGCGTTTTACTTGAGATGTATGGAAGGTTTTGCATTTGACTATTACTTAAGACCTGTTTCACAATAATTTAATAATAATGTAGGATAATAATTGATGACTTGTCATCTACTTGGCTTTGTCCCGTAGATGACCACATTTACCAGCTTATGCTAAGAAAAATAACCTCTGAAAAATAAATATCTTGTCACCTTACACGAATTGACCTAGTACCACGGCATGCTCCGTTAATTAAGGCTTTGTGATGTGGGTACAGTAGAGTTCATAAATATGTATACAGTTATGGGCCTTATCCCTATACAATTAGAAAAAAAAAGTGTACACATGTTTATGAACTCGACTGTACCAGGCGACGATGTACATAATAAATAGATACCTACATATGGATACTTAAATACAATACACAGCCACGACCAGGGAACAAATATTTGTAATAAATAAATACACAAATAATGCAAGTTATCTGACAGATGTATTTTTGATAGAGGATGTTGAAACCTTAAGAATGCGTGATGATAATTGTTGACAAAGTATAACAATTTTTGTGTGTAGAAAACGATTCATTTGGAAAGGGTGATGATTCGGTCATTTGGCAGAATAACAACAAGAAAAACAATTCCGTCTCTAAAAAATGAGATATTCATAAACATTTCACCAAATTTAAAATGTATCGACAGACTTCATTGTATTTCCCGATGAAATTCTTCTGTCATTATTGTCACGTTTTGGCATTCGTAATTAAAATAAATTCATAATCGGCCACTTTGGTTTTTGCGTTTGGTAAAAATGTTCATTATCACATCATCATCCTCAGCCTATCCCAGTCGACTGCTGGACATAGGCCTCTCCTATTAACAATGCGTATAGACGCATTAGGAGGTAAATGCCCATAATCACCACGCTGGGCAAGCGGATTGGCGATCGCAGTAATGTGTACACTATGATGACGCTGCTGCCCATCATCAATCAAATCAAAGGATGGTTAGTGACACTTCAATACCTTAGTCGACTCTTACGACACCCGCGGGCAGAGTTAGAGGGGTGACAAATGTATTCTTGCTGCCGTCACCACACGGCTCAAAAACAATTTACAAAACAAAGTAAATACATGTTTATAAGGAAGCAAGCATACATGAACTATGTTGTAAAGTTAGATAAAACGAGCGTCCGATTGACATTACAATGTCATGACTGTCAATGGTTAGTTAAGCTCATTACGCGAGCACTAGGAATGTTAGGAAGCCCTATAGAAAACCTACACTCCAATGTCAGCGAGTAACATTTAAAAAAAACAGCTGGATTCGCAGATCGGGATTAGGTCATTAACAGACTTTTTTTGTTAAGAAAATTACGTACTTGGCATAAGTTTTTGATAGGACCTATGAAGGTGCATTCAGACTTCAGACCAATCGAGCATTCGCTATTCTTTTCCCCGCTCTACGAAATCAATGAATCACGTTTTGTGTAACGATCGAATTTCGTAGAGTGGGGGGTTAGAATAGCGAATGCTCGTTTGGTCTGCAATGCACCTTTATATTTTTAGGAAACAGCGATTTGACTTTAATTTATAAGGTGCGTAATAGGTATAACGTGAAATCTACTGTCATGTTTTGTTTTTGACATGTTTAACTTTCGGATCGATTGAAAAAAAAAATTACATAGTTAAAGGCCTTTACTTTAATGAAAATAAAATTTAACGTCATAAAGTCATAATTTTTACGAAGTTGAATTCTGTATAACAACTTTTGGCACTGAAAAAAAGCGATAACTACCAATTTTCTCTGAGGGATGAACAAAACGCGTTTCACAATTCAATCAGTTTTTAAATTTGCCGCCTTTTCTACTGCCAAATGTTGTTGAACAAAGTAACATATATACCTACATTTGAAGTTTATACACCGTCTTTTTATTGATTTCCGTTAAATTAAAGGGAAGCTTATTTAAGTCAAAAATAATCAATTTGTCTAAGAAACTAGTACCTTAACTCTTACTGTTATTGAGTTATTAAAAAAATAAGTTTAATGACTGAACAAGTGTATTCCAACCTTTATTACATCCTAATGAAACTTATTTTGACTTGTGCCGTCAGTCACCTGAGATCTTATTCTTAAGGTTATCTCACACTTGCTATTTCAATTATTATATATGAAAACGAAAAAAAATTTTTTTTACGAATTAAACAAAAGCCGATATACTAGGCAACTTCTATTAATGTCCCAAATAACCTGTCCTATTTAACGGAAATCAATAAAAACACGGTGTATAACTAACTTTCGCAACACAATTGACACGATCTTGATTTTTGTTTCGATTAAGTACCTACATATTTTTTGCAATTGATCCATCTACACTTGGTAGGTAAACATTAATTCTTCTGCCTTTTCACACGCTCCGTACTTTCTAATTGAAATGTGACGTCTTCATAACTGTTTTCATTTCGCAACGTCTCCGGTTTTATTATATGCTTCTTATTATATATCTTAACTTAATGGGTATAACGAATATTTTTTAGACACATCATATAAAAACCGCAGAAAACCTGCTGGACTTAGTGATAAATAAATAAAAATATCAGATCAGATACGCAATGAGATAATAAGTATTATGCTCACGGTTATCCTTTGCATAATTTAGATATGTATAAGCATGTAACATATTTTGAAATATTGAGGATGGGAAGCAATGTACATCAAAATACGTAGTTAATTATTAATTAGTTTAATTACCTGATTTTCTCTTGAATATGACCTTGAACGACTTTGGTACAAGGACGTTCCATTAAAATAAATGCCCAGAGTACCACAATACACTCATCACAAAATATGTCAGCAGTGGCCTATCCCACAAAACTTTACAAGCATTCTACAAAATTGTACAAGTTCCCATACAAAAAGTTGACAAATTTGTAGAATTGTATTTGTATGCTTGTTAAGGTGCATTCAGACCAAACGAGCATTCGCTATTCTATCCCCCACTCTACGAAATTCATTCGTTACACAAAACGTGATTCGTTGATTTCGTAGAGTGGGGGATAGAACAGCGAATGCTCTTTTGGTCTGAATGCACCTTAAAGTTTTTTGGTATTGGCTTTGGCCTCTGTTGTCATGACGTTAGTGCATGTTTTCCGTGTGGTGACGGCAGTAAGAATACATTTGTCACCACCCCAACTTCCCGCGGGAGTCGTAAAAGTCGACTAAGGGATTCAAGTGTCTCTGACCATTCTTTGATTTGATTGATGACGGGCAGCGTCATCATAGTGGACACATTACAGCGATCGCCAATCAGCGTGGTGATTATGGGCATTTACTTCCTAATGCGATAGACGCATAGTTAGTAGGAGAGGCCTACGTCCTGCAGTGGACTGAGATAGGCTGATGATGTGGTGCATGTTCAGATATTTTTGGGCACCCTGGCAGCTCTGATATATCTGATGTGGACTGTAAAGGTGTATTCAGACCAAACGAGCATTGAATGCTGGCTTGGTAAGCGAATTTCGCTATTCTATCGTGAATCTATCCCCCACTCTACTAAATTCGATCGTTACACAAAACGTGATTCGTTAATTTGGTAGAGTGGGGGATAGAATAGCGAATGTTCGTTTGGTCTGAATGCACAGGGTGTAGAACTAATTCAAAATGTAGTCTGTCTTACGCAAATAAACCAATCTCAATAATTCTACTACAGAACATTTTCTAAAGATAAAAGGGCTTAAAATAACACTCTCATTAGCTCCCAGTTACACGAAATTCTAAAACAAACAGTTCCTCAGTAATTTGGTGTTTATTTCGTTTAATTATGCCTCTTCTAAATTGTTGGATTCGGCCCAGAAACGTTAAGATTATTGCTCCCTTTGCGTAGGGCTTGCAGAAGTATGTACACACGTTTTCGCCTAATACTAATGGCATTAGGTTGAAAATTGTATACATTGAATACAGACGTAGGTATATGTCTTTGACTGTAATATTGACGGTTCGACGCTGATTTGTGAACTGAATTTCATTGTGTGAAATTATAATATTGGAGTCGGACCTCGCCGGAGCACATTTTAGGGTTTCGTAAGAGACTATGAACCCTTATGGCCGTCCTATGTCCGTCTGTCTGTCCGCGGCATTTTCAACTAGTGCGTCCAATGCGATAGAATCCGACCGGATTCGTCCGCATCCGCGAGTCGATCACGAATGTGAAATATATCGTCGCATGGTACCCATGTCCCAAGATATTTATTTATTTGTGTTTATCACTCCGATTGGCTATGTAAAGTTTTCCGAAGGTACAAATATTATATTTTTCCCTTATAGCCGTCGTCTTAAGGTTCAAGAAAATGCGGCTCTTTTATTTTTATGTCCTACAAATTGTTAATAATCTTTTTTTAAGTGAGAGGTGACATTTGTGCAGTTTTATGGATGAATAGAGCCTAATGCGTTCGTCCGCAATCAGTACAATGAAATAGAAAAAAAATCTGTCAACGTCAATGTCATTCGCGTCAGTCATTTTTTTTGTACTGGCTCTGTTCTCTGTTCATCCATAAAACTGCACAAATAAATATCATCTCACTCACTTTAAAATACTGGATAACAAATTATAGGGCATACAATAAAAGAACCGCATTTTCTTGAACCGTAAGACGACGGCTATCAGGGAAAAATATAATATTCATACCTTCAGAAAACTACATAACCAAATAAGAGTAACAACACCGTTTTCGAACACTGTCTCCGTAACTCGATTCTATTGGACAATGTTCGAAAACGATGTTTTTCCGTAGACTCTTCAAATTTTCTTTGTTTTTACTATAGATTAAAAAAATAACGTTCCTTTTGACCCGCAGCGTACTTCTGATGTTGACTGTACAACGTAAATGTTGTAAGACGTGCGTAGAATACATTACGTGTAGCAGAATGCAGAGGCCGGTCCAGTCGTACGGGGTTTCCTAACCTTATTTTATTACGTCCAACTTACCTAATAAAAACATACCTAGGCCTACTGCGGACACAAGGAAAATCGTTAATTTCGAGCATCTCTGTCTTACCAGTAACGCCTTAGTGGGAGTGACAGGGATGGAATCTCAGCTACCGTAGCCTAAGACGCTTACAGAGGTGTCACGTGCTCGTTACCCTAAGGGTGCGGCTCCACTGAGGCAGAGATGTGCAAAAATTGGCCAATGAGACCGCATGACAGTGTTTCGAATTTGAAGAATGTAATTGGTCAATTTTGCACATCTACACCTCAAAAAATAAAATATCCTTAGGCTGGGATTACACCTGTGAGTTATATTAAGAATGAGATAGTGATATTTTTTTTATGTGACGAAGGTAGACAACTGAGCTCTCAGCCCACCTGATGGAAAGCAGGAACCTATAGACATAGTGACCAAAAAATCGCCTATGCGCTGCCTACCCTGAGGATTTTGATGGATTGCCTCTATCTATACGAAATCAACGAATTTCGACGAATTACGTTTTTTGGAACGAACTAATTTCGTAGAGTGGGGATGGAATGAGCATTCGCTCGTTTCGTGTAAAACCACCAATACTCGAGTACGAGCGGGATGGATAGAATGTAAGTCCGCGTAAATAACGCGACTGCAGCCCATAGTACGGGTGACGTGGTAACTTTACACCGACCTATGCCGTTTGGTTTGCCGCATGTTACGTAATATTTTTATATCTAATTTTAGATTTAACCTAACATTCAACGATATAGGATACGCTGTGAGCTTACACTATCAGTGAATCCTGTTGGGTGACGGCAGTAAGAATACATTTGTCACCACCCCAACTCCTCCCGTCGTAAGAGTCGACTAAGGGATTGAAGTGTCACTGATCATTATTTGATAAAAGATTGATGATGGGCAGCAGCGTCATCATAGTGGACATGGATACATTACTGCGAGCGCCAATCCGCTTGCCCAGCGTGGCGGTTATGGGCATTTACCTCCTAATGCGTCTATACGCATAGTTAATGGAGAAGCCTACGTCGAGCGGTGGACTATCATGAGCTGATGATGTGAATCCTTCAGTAGACCTACCGTCAACGTCAAAGTTCGCAAATTTTTATTTTTATTTCGAGCATTCGTCTATCCGTCTTTGTTACCATTAAAAATGTAACATCCAATCAGTTTCAGCTTAATATTTATACAACGAATGCAACAATGCATTTTGACGTGCACGCTACAAAATGCACCTTCACATATGCTTATCTCCCAGGAAGTCATCGGGTGCATATGCACGCGTCATGAATTATCGTGAATAGAAATTTGTTTCGGTTATTGAACAATTCCTAACTTGAATTTGCAACAGACGATGTTATAGTAAACACTGCCAATTTGATCTATATTCTTACCATGATATCATAACATTGGGTGTTATACAGGGATTGAAATGTTACAGACCTGCTACCGCTAACACCGGTTCTTAAATTACGGGGATTTGTCTCTGTCACTCCGCATTAGAGGGACAGGGAAAAATCCCGTGACCATTAATATTGATTTGATTGAAGACATACAGTGTATCCCAGGAATAAGTGACCAGCTTCCTGGGACACACTGTATAAGTCATACTGTACAACTTTTGCTATGGGATCAACAAGGAAATCGCGAAAAAAAAAGATATTTTCATACATTTTGGTTGCGTATCCATAGGAAACCGGTCACTTGCCCTTGGGACAGACTATATAAAAATACCTAAATGACATAAAAAATGTCTTATCTTGAACAAATGAAATAAAACTCTACCTAATTAATCAATTAATTTTATTCGCTCTAGACATGATATTTTTAATATCTTATTTTGTCATTTAGGTATTCTTAGTACGGTCAAAAAATAAGTGTATCGAAACAATCCTCTCGTAAATAAATATGTTACGACGTTCTTATTAAGGTGCATTTAGACCAAACGAGAATTTGCTCATTCTATCCTCCACTCTACGAAATCAACGAATTTAGACGAATCACGTTTTGTGTAACGAACGAATTTCGTAGAGTAGGGGATAGAAAGAGCGAATGCTCGTTTGGTCTAAATGCACCTTTACACGGGATTAATGTGCACTGGGACATATTTTTTGAGCATTTATATATACACCTTATTTTGCCTTTGACTATACCTATTTGGCCAAATTTAGTATTTGAAATCTAACAAAAATATTAGTTCATTGTCCTCTCTTAAAAAATTTAATAAAATTGACATCACCAGTGCTTATTATTATTCATCTCTGGTCTCCAGCAAAATATTCCGCTGCCGACGTCTCCAACTTTTAATTAGGTACCCAACATGTTTCCGTCCCTCGGATATTGCTGTTATTAAATAATTTGCCGATATTTATAGAGCACGACCTGCTAGACTATGCCTCGATTTATCAAGTTTTGATATATCACTATTAGGCTCGATGATGTAATTTTTGTTCCGAGTTATATACACTACAATACGTAGGTTGCCCTGAAAGTTTCGGGAATCGGAAAAAATACGCATTTTAATGAAATAAAAGTACTTTTATTGTTTTTCAAAGTATTCTCCTTTGTGTTTAATACACTTTTTCATTCTCTGAAACCTGTTTTTAAAACAGTTATTGAAGTCTGAAGTGGGGGTTGACAAAATGGCCATTTTATAAGCGTCGACTGCTTCTTCCGCGGTCTGAAAACGCTGACCACGCAACCGATTCTTTATTTTCGGGAAAGTAAAAAAATCGTTGGGACTTAGGTCGGGCCTGTACGGAGGATGGTCCAGTAATTCGACGTTTTCGCCCTTCAGATAGTCGTCTGTTTTCTGAGCGGTGTGAGGGCTGGCATTATCATGGTGTAGTATAATACGGCGGTTAGGGTCAGTTTTTCGCAGTTCAGCAAAAACAATCGGTAAACAAACGCCTATACACGGTGGAATTTAATCGGTGAACAGGAACCCATTTTTCTAATTCAGTTATCGATGGCGGTCACGTTTATGTAGTACTTAAGTGGAACCAAGTTTTTTTTTTAGCATAAAATTTTTTTATGTCGAAATTAAAATTTATTGTCATCCTACTAATGGTTTAGTTCAGAGATAATCATACTGGCTAGTTTGAAAAGAGGTATTAAACTTTTCAGACTAAACCATTAGTAGGGTGACAATACATTTTAATTAAAGTTTAATTTCAACATAAAAATTTGTTATGCTAAAAAAAAAAACTTGGTTCCACTTAAGTACTACATAAACGTGACCGCCATCGATTACTGAATTAGAAAAATGGGTTCCTGTTCACCGATTAAATTCCACCGTGTATAGTACGGTCAAATCGTACATAATTTTACCCTAAACTCGCAAATAAAGTAGTATCGCTGCATTTTTGGTATGTTGTTTAGACACCATAGGACAGTATAAAACCATATTTTGCAAGCAAAAAAAAGTTGTGCTAGCTGGGTAGTACGTGAAAAACTGCGAAATTTACGGCCATTTTTTACTTTCTGATTTTTATTTAAAAAACCTTACGTTTTTTGATATCATATGTAAATAAACGTTTAAAGACTAATAAATTTCCAACAAGTTGAGCTAACATGCATTACCGTAGGTCTTATAGTTTTAGAGATTCGAGACTTTAAAAAGTACCCCTTTTTGAAAACTAGATAAAATTTTGTGTTTTGCTAACGTTTTCGGCTTAATATCGCCTCACCTAATTATGCTACGAAAAACATGCAATAATGACCTTATAGCGCACTTAATATTCTTTAATTTAAGGGTAAAATTACGCCAGTGAACTTTGTAATTGAAAGTATAAACCCGAAATTCCAAAGGCAGGAGGCCCGCTATCTAAGTTTTTCATACAAATCGCAAGTCGAGTTTCAAAGCTGCAATTTTGGTATAATTATAAAGGCCTTCTAGATATATACGAAAATGCGTATTAAAAGAAAAACAAAAAAAAATACTTTGGGCATAGGACGTAAAAAACAGAAAAAAATTCGCACTTTTTTTAGTTTTTGACGTTTAACTAAAAATCTATTATCTTTTTGATACTGATTGCTATAAAACTAAGAAAGAACATTAAATTTGAAAGGATTTGAGCTACGTTGCATCACCGTAAGTTATATATATGTATTTTGAGATACGACATTTCATAAAGTGCCCTTTTATCAAAACATAAACAAATTTTAGGTTACGTTAAAGCTATTCACTAAATATTGGCAAAACGTTCGCGCTAAGAAAAAAAAGTAATTGTAGATAATAACTACATTAAATTTGGAATAAATTGAGCCGATAACAATTACTGTAAGTCTTATAGGTGGGGGTATACGAGGCTTCAAAACATGCATTTATTTTCTTAACTTAATGAAGGGCACATTTTGAAATGTCGTATCTCTAAATCTATATAATTTAGGATAATGCAAGGTAGCTCAAATCCTTTCAAATTTAATATTATTTCATACTTTTATTGCAATTAGTATCAAAAAGTTATAGTTTTTTAGTTAAACGTCAAAAACTAAAAAAAGTCCGATTTTTTTTCAGTTTTTTACGTCCTATACCTAAATCCTTCTTTTTTCTTTCTTGTAATATGTATTTTCGTACATCCCTATAGAGCCTATATACAAAAATTGTAATATACAAAAATTGCAGCTTTGCAACACGACTTCCCATTTGTATGAAAAACTTAGATAGCAGACCTCCTGCTTTTTGAATTTCGCGTTTTTAGTTTCAATTACAAAGTTTACTGACCTGATTTTACCCTTAAATGAAAAAATATTAATTGCGCTATAAGATAATTATTTCATGTTTTTCGTAGCATAATTAGGTAAGGCGATATTAAACCAAAAACGTTAGCAAAACTCAACATTTTATCTAGTTTACAAAACAGGGTACTATTTGAAGTCTCGAATCTCTGAAACTATAAGACCTACGGTAATGCATGTTATCTCATCTTGTTACAAATTCATTCGACTTTAAACGTTACCTGATACGTATTGTCAAAAAACGTAAGGCTTTTTTTATAAAAATCAGAAACTAAAAATAGACAGTAAATTTCACAGTTTTTCACGTATAATGCAGCTAGCACAACTTTTTTTTGCGTGTAAAATGTGGTTTTATACTGCTGTATGGTGTCTAAATAACATACCAAAAATGCAGCTTTACTACATGTTTTGCGAGTTTAATGTACGATTTGACCGTACTAATATATACCAATCGGCATTGACAGTTCTTCGATCTTCAAGAGCGATAGTCGCCACGTGACCCGATTTGGAGACAAACGTGGCTACCATTTTTTTGATCGTGCTGCGAGAACGAACAACTTTTGTCGGCTTCGGTTCGTCTTCGTAAACCCAAACTCGAGATTGGTTTTTCGATTCAGGCTCATATGCGTAAATCCATGATTCGTCACCTGACACAATACTAAAAACGGCATTTGAGCTTCCTCCATTAAATCTTTTTAAAGTTTTGCGGCACCAATTGACACGTACCGTTTTCTCGTCGTCAGATAACAAGTGAGGAATCCACCGGGAAAATAACTTCCGCACGCCCAACTCTTGTTGTAAAATAACTTGTACCTGACTCATTCCAATGCCTAAAGTCTCCTGAATCTCCCGATATGTAACATGCCTATCTTCCTTTATCAGTTGGCGAACAACATCGATGTTTTGATCGGTAACGGCCGTTTTCGGTCGACCCTCACGTACGTCATCCGCAAGAGACACACGGCCACGTTGGAATTCCGAATACCACCTGTATATGGTCGTCTTTGAAGGTGCTTCACTACTAAAAGCAATAGTTAATCGGTCTCCACATTGTTGTTGTGTTAATCCACTAAACTTTTAAAGTCATAATAAATCATTGCTCTAAAACTTTCGCGGGACAGCTCCATTTTCACCAGCGACTCAACGACTTTAAAAAAACAATTGAAAATCGGACATTGTTTTTTTTTTCTAAGTGGCCAGTGTTTTCGAATAAGGAGACTATGCTTGTAAGAAAGAGGTATAACACATGTCAAATATACGTTCCTAAGTATTAAATTCCCGAAATTTTCAGGGCATCCTACGTAGAGGATGCTCGTTAGGATTCGGCATAAGTTTATTTTTAACAGTGTATTCCTGATCATATTTAGAAACTAAAATGACACATAATCTTATCTGTTTCGAAGTTAATACCAATAAAAAAAAAACATCTCTTCATCGTACGAGTAACTCAGCGCGAAATGTCTGTCTACTAAAGGTGGATTTACACAACGAGCGAATGCTCATTCTATTCCCACTCTACGTAATTCGTTCGCTACACAAAACGTAATTCGTCGAAATTCGTTGATTTCGTAGAGTGGGGGATAGAATGAGCAATCGCTCGTTTGGTAACTCACCTTAATACAAATGCAATCAATGTAACTAACATAATTATTATCAGTGATCGGTTTTTGCTCCCGGCGGGTCTCCTATAGTAACTTGAAAAATAAACTTTAATTATATTGCCATATTTGTTTCATAAAGTATGCTCTTTTGTGTATAATACAATAGTGTAAATAAAATTCTATAGTCACACCCGTCATTTTTTTATACGCTAAATCCCGCTAGTGGGAACCCAAAAAACCGATCACTGCATATTATGCATCGTATTTTCTCGCCGTAACGTCTCGTACTCCATAGAATAGCGTGACTCAAAATGAGTGTAAGATTTAAAGAAAAACAAGACAATCGTACTTGACCTTTCAGCCGCGCGCTCAATTTCCCAATAACCGTGAAAAATCGTTAATGTCCCGACCTTAGATCACGTTTTGTTGGTGCTTCGTTACGTTACTAATCATTCATTGATTTATTTTGCCTTCGCAGCCCTATTTATTTGCGCTAATACAGCTATGATTGATTATTTTGAAAAAAAAAAAATATCTTAGAATAACTGGTTAGACATATTGCGTTAAATGAATGTGTTAAATGAGTGTCACAGCTACTGGCCACTTTAAGAGACCCTGATTTTAAGTGAAGCCCAATAGATGGACTAATGATTAAGCCCCTTCTTCATAAAAACTTATGTTACGACAGTAAATACTAAATCTGGCTCTGGCTCTGATTTGATGTCTGATGAGTTCGTAATTCATAGGTGGGTGAATCAACGTTTTTCTGTCTGTTATTGGGGATCATCCATTAATTACGTCACACCTCAAGGGGGAGGGGAGGGGTCCACAAAATGTGACATATCGCGACAGGGGGGAGGGAGGCGTTCTATGTTTGTGACGTCACAATCCTCACATACATAAATACATGAATATAAAAGAATAGAAAATCCAAAATCCTTGGACAGAGGAAGAATAAGTTAATTTTCTCTTCGTTGATTTTACAAATCATTTTAAGCAATCCTAATAAAAATTTACTTTCAAAGTGATGTCGTAATTTTTACTTTCTTAAACTAAAAATCTACATGTGACGTCACACTAAGGGGGGAGGGTGTAGTTAATTGTGACGAAGTGTGACAAGGGGGGAGGGAGGGGTCAACAAATCATAAAATTGGTGTGACGTAATTAATGGATGATCTCTTGCCATGGTTACGGTCGCCTGAGTCACGCTGGTTTTATGCAATATTATGACACTTATATTATTCAAATATGCATTTAGTGCATGTTTGTAGGTGGCCCATTAACACGTTGGACGCCACGCGGCTCACCGGTGAGCCTTCATGATATTTCCGTTGAGGCCATGGTGAAATTGAGTAATGGGCTATTTTCTCAAAAATGAGATTTTGGTCATTTTGGATGCAGAATATTATATTTAGCAAAATAGATTAAGAGATACTAGCTTAAACGTCATAAAAACTCGAGTTTCATTAAAAGGCTCACCGGTGAGCCGCGTGGCCTGAACGGAAGGAATTGTGAACTTCCTTCCGCGGGGGCCGCGGGGTCATGCCGCGGCTCACCCGCCCGCACACCCCGCATTTGCCTGCGCATTCGCAAGTCTCGCAACTATCAGTACGGCTGGTATCCGGGCATTTTCACATCTAGGGACACCCAATTAGCTTAACTCTCACAAAAAAGTTATCGTCGATGTCAGTTTTGTAACGACAATTAAGCTTTTTTCACTTCTAGGCTAGGGTTGTCACTAGGTCTACATACAACACTCACAACATCCAATGGCTTTAAAATGGATGTTTCACCACGCTTACATTTGTAAATCACGGGATTCCACGCGGACGAGATTTCTTGCCCCTCATTTTGATTAAAATTCCGATGTTTCTTAATTTCAATAGCTTCACATACTTTTCGGCTATGATGTATACGCTCGGTTGAGAGGACTTTCGGGTTATGGAGCTCAAGTGGTTAGGTCCAAACTCCAACAAATGCTCGGCCACAGCAGACTTATTCGTTTGACGCTTTTTAACAGCCGTGATATGTTCCTTGACCCTTTCCGCTATGGTGCGTTTAGTTTCCCCAATATAGGAACTACCACAGCTACAATCGATCTTATAAACGCCCGGTGTGTAATAAGGTAAAACATCCTTAGGCGACCTTTGATACCCTGCCACCTTTGATAACGGCATATAAACGGTTGGTATGGAATACTTATTCGAAAGCGTACCTATTTTGTCCGTTACACCCCTGTCATAAGGCAAAAAAGCTGGTCGCCTCACAACATCTGAATGTTTCTTCCTCGATATTCGTCTGGGTTGCCGTCTGTTCATTATGCAGCCATTTCTCTTCAGAACCTCCTGAACGTACGATAACTCAATTTCCAGAAATTCAGGGTCACAAAGGTCTTGTGCTCTGTTCTTTAGAGAATTAACCACAGACTGAAGCTGCCGGTGAGACAGAGCGTTCAAATACCTGCCTGTGTGTGTGGGCTTCCTATAGACAGTGTGCGCCAAAGAACCATCATCTCGACCTATCACCTTCACGTCCAGAAAAGGCAAACTACGCTCCGATTCCAATTCATATGTGAATTTGACTTTAGTATGAATGGAATTGAGATACTGGAGTAATTGCTCAACTTCATGCTTGCCACCTCTCATAACGCAGAAGACATCATCGACATACCGCTTCCATAATTTCACTTCCATGGTTGCAGATCTATGCTGGCCTCAAAATGCTCCATCCAGTTATTTGCTAAAACCGGTGCCACAGGGCTACCCATAGCAACTCCGTCGACGTCGATCTGGAGATAATGCCCCCCTCGATCTAAAAAGTAGCTTCCTTCTAAACAATTCCGGAGCCAAACCATGACAGAATTCATTATCTATTATGATTTTGTACTTTTGTTACTTTTGATAAGAATTATAATAAATACCTTTAAGTTTACTATGCCAGTTGTGATAAATTGTTTTACGAAAAGCTCAAGAATACAAGCTTTTTTAAACTTCAGTGCCATCTTGATAGCGAGTAAGTCGACGACGTTACCTATTTTTAAACTTAACTAAAAGTTGTATTATATGCTTAAAATTAGGTAAATAAATAAATCTAAACATTAAAAACTAATTTAGTTTATTTTTTTACCAAACTCGATATTTCAAATCTTTATTTGCAAGTCTTCAACTATATTTTACCTATGACGAGTTAGCCAACCCTAACTAAGTTCACAAAATGACGAAAAAATCATAAGTCCTTTACAGTACAAAAGAACCAAGGCAATTTGTATCGTCTCTAGGGCCACACGGCTCACCCTGCATACGTTTTTGGATGGAATAAGTGAACGGTGGCCTGTAAAACAGGTTTGAAATGAAGGCTCGCGATGGCTCACCGGTGACCCCCGTGGCCCCAATGGTTCAACATGGTTAGGCTCACCGGTGACCCCTGTGGCTCCAATGGAAAGACTACATTTTTGGCGTGGCGTTCAACGTGTTAAGGAATGGACTTGACAACACCAGAAAATTGCATGGTTGCATAGTTTAAGTAGTATAATTTTGCATAAAACCAGCGTGTCTCAGGCGACCGTAACCATGCCAAAAACACACAGAAAAAAGTTGATTCACCCAGGAACACATACCTATAATATACCTGCTAGGAATAAACCTCGTATCTCGGTTCTGATTCAATACTGATATACGAGATTGCTAAGAGTTGTGACAGTTTTTTATAGTGAGTTTTGGTTGTCCTCCGACGGTATACATTCACCGATCACCGATACGTGCGAAGCCATAGAATAGTTAAAGTATATATTTTGTTGACATCGCACCTGACATTACAAGTGTCGTTTTGTCCTCTTCTGCCCTTGAACTCTAGGTTATAAGGTTGAACTACAAATACATAATGCAGTACTATTCTAGTTCTTTACTTGTATGCGTCTGTAGGTTCAAAGAAGTGTGTACAATTTGTACTTTGTCATACTGAAAACAATAGAGAATATGAAGATAT
This sequence comes from Thaumatotibia leucotreta, assembly GCA_025490895.1. Classification (NCBI taxonomy): domain Eukaryota; kingdom Metazoa; phylum Arthropoda; class Insecta; order Lepidoptera; family Tortricidae; genus Thaumatotibia; species Thaumatotibia leucotreta. Next base: position 21,433 of record JALPQI010009363.1, read on the forward strand.
TGATTGTCAGTGTGACAAGGTACGAAATAAATCAGTTTCTTTGGTCGCGCACGGCGTCTGTAATGTTAAGGGAATTATGGCAACTTTGGGCTTTTACCCCCTTAAGGTGCATTCAGACCAAACGAGCATTCGCTATTCTATACCCCACTCTACGATATCAACGAATCACGTTTAGTGTAACGATAGAATTTCGTAGAGTAGGGGGTTAGAATAGCGAATGCTCATTTGGTCTGAATGCACCTTAAGGTGGGGGATAGAATGAGCAATCCGCTCATTTGGTGTAAATCCATCTTAATGCGTCTGTAAGCGACTGCTGATTATAGGCTGATGATGTGATTTACGTTAATACTATACACTGTACTGTTCTTTCGCTAACTGTCCCATAATGTTGCCTCGTCATCGGAGAAGCCGGAACTACGCTACGTGCCAAATTTCAACTCGGAGAAATTGGGCCAAGATCGAACTCGAAAGATTGATTGTTAAGTAAATAATGTGTTCAGATTTAATATTTGCGAATTCGATTATGGATTCACTGAAATAATAAGACGAAATAAGATAATTACTATGATAACCTACTACCACGAACTTCAAAATCCAATTTTTGAGTATTAATGTTGTTCTCTGTTACTCCAATGAAGATGTCATCAGTGACAGAGACAATTCTCGAAATTTTTAAAGACAAACGGGTCTTAATCGCGTCAACTTACGTTTAATTATATCCTGGCGTTTCGGGCATGACGTTACACCCGTGGTCGCAGGCAGACTGGCGAGAAACTGTATCAGGGTAGTTCTATGCGATATTAGAATGGGATTCGAAAGTACTGTTGACACAACAGTGTATACGTCAATCTAGGATAAATTAATATTTATATTCATACAGGGTGTTTGTTATGTCGTTAGCCAAATTTGGATATGTCATTCGCGATCACCAGTACACAACATTTTTGAAAAAAAAAGTGACACTTTTTTTTAGTTTTTTTTCCCGTTTTTTATCCGGCAAAAACATAATTTGTGGTCACTAAGCAAGTTTGTTTCAATCCGTGCGATTCGATGGCAGACAAAAGGGTAGCAGGTTTGAGTAGACAAGTCTTAGCCAATCAGGAGTTCATCACAAGCACCGATCAGCCGACGTCACTCACCCCACCATCGGCACTAAACAATGAATAAAATGTCCTAACTACATGCACACACGATTGTTATTTGATTAAAACTGCCCAAGCGCATACCTACCTGTACCTGCTCGTTGTCATCAACAATTCAATTTGCTTAGAGAGTGCATTAGAATCGATATCTGAGGTAAACCAGTACGCGTTTGTATGACGGAACATTTAAGTTACTACTCCGTTCTTGAGATCAAATTATGCTGGCTCGGCTGATCGCAAGATGCCATGTGCCATTTGTACAGCACTCTGTAAACAAAGAAGGAGTGCGCTTGCGTGAACACGCTCGAGTCAAACTACCCTCAGATCGGCGCGCAACTCAAAATACCCTCATTATTTGTACTGTATGCGAAGACTGATAATGCTGTCTCGTGGGTTTTACCTGCAAGTTAAGCTCCACCTCCATTCCCCACCACGCATAGGAAACTTGTTACGTATTGAATTAGTTACCTTATGCGGGTTAATTAAAGTTGCAAACTCAAACACCCTTTCCAATCTGATTTGGCAGTTATGACGTTATGAGCGCATACTAGGTGGGGCAGTACGCAAAGTAAGCAAGTGATCATAGTGACCAAACATTCGTTAGATAATGGGATTTAAAAAAAATCTGTAACAAAAAGGATAATGAAAAATGGATTATTTTTGTTTTACCAAATATTTTTTTACGCCTTTACCCAACACATATTGTAATATGGCTAATGATATAAAAAACACCCTGTATATTCCTAGTTTAACACGTTGGACGCCACGCGGCTCACAGGTGGGCCTTCACGATATTTCCGTTGAGGCCATGGTGAAATCGAGTGATGGGCTATTTTCTCAAAAATGAGATTTTGGTCATTTTGGATGCAGAATATTATATTTAGCAAAATAGATTAAGAGATACTAGCTTAAACGTCATAAAAACTCGAGTTTCATTAAAAGGCTCACCGGTGAGCCGCTTGGCCTGAACGGAAGGAATTGAGAACTTCCTTCCGCGGGGGCCGCGGGGTCACGCCGCGGCTCACCCGCCCGCCCACCCCGCATTTGCATGCGCATTCGCAAGTCTCGCAACTATCAGTACGGCTGGTATCCGGGCATTTTCACTTCTAGGGACACCCAATTAGCTTAACTCTCACAAAAAAGTTATCTTCGATGTCAGTTTTGTAACGACATTTAAGCTTTTTTCACTTCTAGGCTAGGGTTGTCACTAGGTCTACATACAACACTCACAACATCCAATGGCTTTAAAATGGATGTTTCACCTCGCTTACATTTGTAAATCACGGGATTCCACGCGGACGAGATTCTTTGCCCCTCATTTTGATTAAAATTCCGATGTTTCTTAATTTCAATAGCTTCACGTACCTACTTTTCGGCTATGATATATGTACGCTCGGTTTAGTGGACTTTCGGGTTATGGAGCTCAATCCAGTGGTTAGGTCCGGACTCCAACAAATGCTCGGCCACAGCAGACTTATTCGTTTGACGCTTTTTAACAGCCGTGATATGTTCCTTGACCCTTTCCGCTGTATGGTGCGTTTAGTTTCCCCAATATAGAAACTACCACAGCTACAATCGATCTTATAAACGCCCGGTGTGTGATAAGGTAAAACATCCTTAGGCGACCTTAGATACCCTGCCACCTTTGAAAACGGCATATAAACGGTTGGTATGGAATTCAAAAGCGTACCTATTTTGTCCGTTACACCCCTGACATAAGGCAAAAATGCTGGTCGCCTCACAACATCTGAATGTTTCTTCCTCGGCATTCGTCTGGGTTGCCGTTTTTTGTTCATTATGTAGCCATTTCTCTTCAGAACCTCCTGAACGTGCGATAACTCAATTTCCAGAAATTCAGGGTCACAAAGGTCATGTGCTCTGTTCTTTAGAGAATTAACCACAGACTGAAGGTGCCGGGGGTGGTGGTGAGACAGAGCGTTCAAATACCTGTCTGTTTGTGTGGGCTTCCTATAGACAGTGTGCGCCAAAGAACCATCATCTCGACCTATCACCTTCACGTCCAGAAAAGGCAAACTACGCTCCGATTCCAATTCATATGAGAATTTGACTTTAGTATGAATGGAATTGAGATACAGGAGTAATTGCTCAACTTCATGCTTGCCACCTCTCATAACGCAGAAGACATCGTCGACATACCGCTTCCATAATTTCACAGCCCACGGTTGCAGATCTGAGCTGGACTCGAAATGCTCCATCCAGATATTCGCTAAAACCGGTGCCACAGGGTTACCCATAGCAACTCCGTCGATCTGGAGATAATGCCCCCCTCGATATAAAAAGTAGCTTTCTTCTAAACAATTCCGGAGCAAAACCATGACAGAACTCACTATCTATTATGATTTTGTACTTTTGTTACTTTTGATAAGAATTATAATTATAATGAATACCTTTAAGTTTACTATGCCAATTGTGATAAATTGTTTTACGAAAAGCTCAAGAATACAAGCTTTTTTAAACTTTAGTTCCATCATGATAGCGAGTAAGTCGACGACGTTACCTATTTTTAAACTTAACTAAAAGTTGTATTACATGCTTAAAATTAGGCAAATAAATAAATATAAACATTAAAAACTAATTTACTTTATTTTTTACCAAACTCAATATTTAAAATCTTTATTTGCAAGTCTTCAACTATATTTTACCTATGAAGAGTAAGCCAACCCTAACTAAGTTCACAAAATGACGAAAAAATCATAAGTCCTTTACAGTACAAAAGAACCAAGGCAATTTGTATCTTCTCTAGGGCCACACGGCTCACCCTGCATACGTTTTTGGATGGAATAAGTGAACGGTGGCCTGTAAAACAGGTTTGAAATGAAGGCTCGCGACGGCTCACCGGTGACCCCCGTGGCCCCAATGGTTCAACATGGTTAGGCTCACCGGTGACCCCTGTGGCTCCAATGGAAAGACTACATTTTTGGCGTGGCGTTCAACGTGTTAAGTACCGAGACTTACAGACCATAGATTAATTAACTACTCACTACATCTATAAACAATTCTTTTCTAGGTAAATTAAGTGTCATTTGTTGTGTCAACAGTACTTCTCAATCCCTTTCTTATTCCGGTTTGATAATAGCAGATGCATGTTTGTCTGCTATTCTGGCATAATAGTCTCGTTTGCTTTTATAAAACGGAAAATAAAGTGGTGATGGTAATGAATGAAGCTAATGAACAATAGAAACGCGTAAAAAATCGCATAGAAACACCCATAAACACCTTCGAACTGCGCGGGTTTTTCGAACTACCCGCACTTGGTCTTGATTATTCACTTCTAGGCTAGGGTTGTCACTAGGCCCGTTTGTCGTTAAAATACGAGTGATAATCGTGAAAGTTTAAACCAATAAATTCTCGAAATTTGCGTATTTCGACATTCGCAATAGGGCCGCTGTTGCTACCTAATTATCCCAGAAAATATTATAAAAGTAAATCAGCTGTGTTTTACGGTGCCAGATGTTATAACGGCAATTTCGTAGAGTATTAACCTAATTCAATCTCACGTCTCCTCGGGAACTCTATTAACCGCAAATTAGCATCATTAATATAGAACTATGTCGATGTGTCTGCCGATTTATTGCTCAACTAGCTTTTGTCTGTGCCTTCATTCAAGTATGTTCCTTAAAGACTTCCATACAGGCGTTTTGAGAGCGCGTCGTGATTGATTTACTATTATGAAATGGCTAAAAAAATACCTTGTTTAATTTTTTGTCAGAATCTTGTTACTGAAGTAACTACAATGCAATATGCTGCACTGTGAATTTATTTGAGTAGTTTACAGCAAACAGCTCGAACCTACTACCGCGAAAATCGAAATTCGTAAATTGTGAGGTTTTTTCTCTGTCACTCAAGGCGTCATTAGAGTGTGAGAGAGAAATCCTCGAAATTTGCGGATTTCGAAGGACGCGGTAGGGTGTGCTTTGACAGTACCTTTGTGGTAACGGCAGTAACAATTTATTTGCCACCACCTCTTGCCGCGGGTGTTGTAATGTCAAAGTCAAAGTCAAATAATTCTTTATTCAAATTGGAATAGCAACAAACTCTTTTGAATCGTCTAGGTATTGAAACTACTTCCGGTTCGAACCCTACACCGCTGACCCAAGAAGAACCGGTAAGAAACTTGGCGGGAATTATTTTTTCAATCAATCATGGTACATCTTACAACTAACAGAGTACTAAGGGATGAAAGTGTCACTGACCAGTCGTTAATAGGAGATTGATGATGGGCAGCAGCATCATCACAATGGACTCTACTGCGACCGCCAATCCGTTTGCCCAGCGTGGCGATTATGGGCACTTACCTCTTAATAAGACCATACGTGTATTATACAGGAGAGGCCTACGTCCAGCCAGAGATTATTTAGTTTAAGTAGATATATCAGCACCATACATTAAAATGCATCCACCTGAAATGTTGTCACTACTAGACGGCGCCACGGTTGTTCGTGAGCATGGCATACAGATGGCTCTGAAACAGTATAATTATACACTACCTTTGTTGTTCGTCCATTGGCACAGATGGCTCTGAAACAGTATACACTACCTTGCCACAAACGAAACGCATGATCACTTGCAACACATAGCATATTTTGCCGTACCACGATATAGGGAGGTTGGTATTGTGGTTCATGCGTTCGGCTGTGAAGCAAGTGGTACCATGTTCAAATCCTAACTATACGCGCTGAAAATGTTCTTTTGTTTCTTTTTTTTCAAACTTTGTTTTTTTATTTTTTTGTTGCGCATAATCTTTGATTTTGTAAAAACAGTGTTTTACAAGGTGCAAACGGGCGGGTTTTTATTTTGTTGTCGTTTTTTAAAATTTTCCATATATGGACTTTTTTACATTTTTTCTACTCAGAATCACGAGCTCTTTCGTTTCGTTTTATAGTTATACAAAGTGATCATAGATCCGATAGATACATACATACATACAGGGTGTTACATACATAATTATACAGGGTGAAAATGAGTATACAGACGAACTTGAAGCGTGAAGAGTGTACCTAGTTATTCCTGACAGAGTTGGGTTATACTCGTTTCTGACTAATTCGCATACGTTGAATACAATTTTCGGGTCCATTATGAGATCCAAGATGGCAGCAACTTATTTTTGCAATTTTCATCATTATACTCGTTTCTGACTAATTCGCATAGGTACGTGGAATACGTTTTTCGGGTCCATTCTAAGATCCAAGATGGCGGGAACTTTTTTTTTTTAATTTTCATTATTATACTTTTTTCTAACTAATTCGCATACGTGGAATACGGTTTTCGGGTCCATTCTGAGATCTAAGATGGCAGGTACTTTTTTTTGCAATTTTCATCATTATACTCGTTTCTGACTAATTCGCATACGTTGAATACAATTTTCGGGTCCATTATGAGATCCAAGATGGCGGCAACTTATTTTTGCAATTTTCATCATTATACTCGTTTCTGACTAATTCGCATACGTGGAATACGATTTCCTGGTCCATTCTAAAATCCAAGATGGCGGGAACTTTTTTTTAAATTTTCATCTTTATACTCGTTTCTGACTAATTCGCATGCGTGGAATACGATTTTCGGGTCCATTCTAAGATTCAAGATGGCGGGAACTTTTTATTTTGCAATTTTCATCATTATACTCGTTTCCGACTAATTCGCATACGTGGAATACGATTTCCGGGTCCATTCTAAAATCCAAGATGGCGGGAACTTTTTTTTTGCAATTTTCATCATTATACTCGTTTCTTACTAATTCGCATACGTGGAATACGATTTCCGAGTCCATTCTAAAATCCAAGATGGCGGGACCTTTTTTTTTGCAATTTTCATAATTATACTCGTTTCTGACTAATTCGCATACGTGGAATATCTTTTTTGGTTCCATTCTAAGATCCAAGATGGCGGGAACTTTTTTTTTGCAATTTTCATCATTACACTCGTTTCCGACTAATTCGCATAAGTGGAATACGATTTTCGGGTCCATTCTAAGATTCAAGATGGCGGGAACTTTTTATTTTGCAATTTTCATCATTATACTCGTTTCCGACTAATTCGCATACGTGGAATACGATTTCCAGGTCCATTTTAAATCCAAGATGGCGGGAACTTTTTTTTGCAATTTACATCATTATACTCGTTTCAGACTAAGTCGCATACGTGGAATACGATTTCCGAGTCCATTCTAAAATCCAAGATGGCGGGACCTTTTTTTTGAAATTTTCATCATTATACACGTTTCTGACTAATTTGCATACATGGAATACGATTTTCGAGTCCATTCTGAGATCAAAGATGGCGGGAACTTTTTTTTGCAATTTTCATCATTATACTCGTTTCCGACTAATTCGCATAAGTGGGATATGATTTCCGAGTCCATTCTAAAATCCAAGATGGCGGGAACTTTTTTTTGCAATTTTCATCATTATACTCGTTTGTTACTAATTCGCATACGTGGAATATCATTTTTGGGTCCATTCTAAGATCCAAGATGGCGGAAACTTTTTTTTTTGCAATTTTCATCATTATACTCGTTTCCGACTAATTCGCATACGTGGAATACGATTCCCGATTCCATTCTAAAATCCAAGATGGCGGGAACTTTTTTTTGCAATTTTCATCATTATACTCGTTTCTGACTAATTCGCATACGATTTTGGGGTCCATTCTGAGATCCAAGATGGCGGGAACTTTTTTTTGTAATTTTTATCATTGTACTTGTTTTCGACTAATTTACAAACGTGGAACCCGAATTTAGGGCGAATCCAAGGTTATTTACGTATATGTATTGGAAATGGAGTATCTTTAATTATAAAAACTGCCCAAAAGTACATCAATTGTAAGATGCGAAATGGCGGCACCTTTTTTGAGCTTTTATGCAGTTTTTTTTCATTGTAGGTACTGCATTTCCGCTACTCATAAGAACGTGCTAAATATAAAAAACTCTTGGATATTAAATTAACCCCAAATTAGGGTTCCACGTTTATAAATTAGTCGAAAACGAGTACATTGACAAATATTACAAAAAAAATTACCGCCATCTTGGATCTTAGAATGGACCCGAAAATCGTATTCCACGTATGCGAATTAGTCAGAAAAAAGAATAATGATGAAAATTGCAAAAAAAAGTTCCCGCCATCTTGGATTTTAGAATGGACCCAAAAATTATATTCCACGTATGCGAATTAGTCAGAAACGAGTATAATAATGAAAATTGCAAAAAAAGTTCCCGCCATCTTGGATTTTAGAATGGACTCGGAAATCGTATTCCACTTATGCGAATTTGTCGGAAACGAGTATAATGATGAAAATTGCAAAAAAAAGTTCCCGCCATCTTGGATTTTAGAATGGAATCGGGAATCGTATTCCACGTATGCGAATTAGTCGGAAACGAGTATAATGATGAAAATTGCAAAATAAAAAGTTCCCGCCATCTTGAATCTTAGAATGGGCCCGAAAATCGTATTTCACGTATGCGAATTAGTCAGAAACGAGTATAATGATGAAAATTGCAAAAAAAGTTCCCGCCATCTTGGATCTCAGAATGGACTCGAAAATCGTATTCCACGTATGCAAATTAGTCAGAAACGAGTATAATGATGAAAATTGCAAAAAAAAGTTCCCGCCATCTTGGATCTTAGAATGGACCCGGAAATCGTAATTACACGTATGCGAATTAGTCAGAAACGAGTATAATAATGAAAACTATAAAAAAAAGTAGCCGCCATCTTGGATCTTAGAATGGACCCGGAAATCGTATTACACGTATGCGAATTAGTCAGAAACGAGTACAATGATGAAAATTGCAAAATAAAAAGTTCCCGCCATCTTGAATCTTAGAATGGACCCGAAAATCGTATTCCACGTATGCGAATTAGTCGGAAACGAGTATAATGATGAAAATTGTAAAAAAAAAGTTTCCGCCATCTTGGATCTTAGAATGGACCCGGAAATCGTATTCCACGTATGCGAATTAGTCGGAAACGAGTATAATGATGAAAATTTCAAAAAAAAGTTCCCGCCATCTTGGATCTTAGAATGGACCCAAAAATGATATTCCACGTATGCAAATTAGTCAGAAACGAGTATAATGATGAAAATTTCAAAAAAAAAGTTCCCGCCATTTTGGATCTTAGAATGGACCCAAAAATGATATTCCACGTATGCAAATTAGTCAGAAACGAGTATAATGATGAAAATTGCAAAAAAAAGTTCCCGCCATCTTGGATTTTAGAATGGACTCGGAAATCGTATTCCACGTATGCGAATTAGTCGGAAACGAGTATAATGATGAAAATTTAAAAAAAAAAAAAAATGTTCCCGCCATCTTGGATTTTAGAATGGACCCGGAAATCGTATTCCATGTATGCGAATTAGTCGGAAACGAGTATAATGATGAAAATTGCAAAAAAAAGTTCCCGCCATCTTGGATTTTCGAATGGACTCGGAAATCGTATTCCACGTATGCGAATTAGTCGGAAACGAGTATAATGATGAAAATTGAAAAAAAAAGTTCCCGCCATCTTGGATTTTAGAATGGACCCGGAAATCGTATTCCATGTATGCGAATTAGTCGGAAACGAGTATAATGATGAAAATTGCAAAAAAAGTTCCCGCCATCTTGGATCTTAGAATGGACACAATGGCAAATTCAAAAAATGTAGACACAATAAGAGAAAATTAGTATTAGCCCTTTTTTTCTTACAGAGTTTGTTGGATGTTGGACAGAGTAGAGCTATTTATTGCCAATGATATAGATAGAGTGCCATTAGTAAGAGTTTAATTATTATTTCGCTATGTGAGTTTGGTATTGAAGCGTAGAATAGAAACAGAATGCAATGCTCAGATTACCTTCAATTTTCTATGCCTCTCGTTTCGTTTGTTGCCAGCTCGTCAGATTACGGTAAAGCAAAGAGAATGCTGACATCGGCAACGCCGCGCCGCAATGTATTTGTTATGTAATTCGGATATACCCTAATCAGCTATTTATTGTTATCAGTTGTTATGTTACGGGTTCAAATCCTAGCATATGACTTGTAATGTATGTATTTTTTTGTTATTATTAGTGATGTAGGGACTTTTTACTTTTTTTTAATTGTATTTATTAGTTTTTTGGTTTTTTAGACCTCCTTAAACATTTAAAATCAATATATGCACTGCTCGAGTCTTGACAGAAATAATCTATAGATGTCGCTAAACAAAATCTTGCAGCAAGATTTTGTTTAGCGACATCTATAGATTATTTCTGTCAAGACTCGAGCAGTGTACTGTTTGACGCGTATCGAGAAAAACGCATAAAAATATGTACGTGCAATAATAGATGGCGCTGAAATCAATTTATTCCAAAAATAGTTAATTTTTCTATTTACTAATTTACTCTTCTAGAAAGGGTGGTTTTGACTATTTTCGATGTATGATGCTAAATTAATTAAAACTGTGCACTAACAGGTAGTAAATATCTGGATATCAAATAAAACTAAATCTATTACTAGTCAATCGTGCTCCTAGTGACATCTATTGTAACATATTCCGAACTATTTGAGCCTTCTATGAAACAGACCCTCTATATTTGGGTACTTTGTGGTCCAGCAGTAGATTGACATAGGCTGATGACGAATTACTGATTCATTGAGCCTAGCCAAATATCCTATAAAGCATTTACTCCAATGTGACCTGCACGAACATGTGCCTAGTAACAGAGCAGTAGGGTTTCATTTAGCATGTGCTCCGGATTAAGGCTGCGTGAGGATCGGATTTAAGCGCGTCACTGAAAATAACATTAACTTACGCACGTGCTATAGGGACGTTGTTCCAATCGCTAAGGCACAAGCTACCAGTCAAAGTATTCTTTATTCAGTCATATCATCAGCCTAGGTCACAGAATTAGATTTGGATAGAAGAAACAAGTTCATTCATTTGTATGGCGGCCGAGCGTGTCAGATTTTGTACTGAAGTTGTTACTTGCCTATGCTTTTAAATATGTCTCAGGCCCTTGAGTATTCATATTTTTTTGTATTGTTGCAATTAATATTACTTAAGGAAGCATTATTAATGTTTTTGTTTACTTCAACTTACAAAATTTGACGCCCGAAATCTGCAAGCTGCGATTAAAGACGGACAACTCAGTGGATTTTACTGAGTTCATTTGACACGCTAATGCCCTGGCCACGACATTGGTCTAAGGCGACCGCGGCAGCGGCGAGCGGGGCGGCGAAAACGGTCTAAGCGGTGAGCATGCCACGACAACGGTCTAAGCGCCTAAGCGGTGAGCGAATGGGACGTAATCAAAGGACGCAAAATGTCATTATCAAAAGTGGCCCTTCAGTGTCTCGAAATTATTATTTATAAATTATTTTGTAAGCGATCCTATTTAATATACAATAATATTAAACTTACCGCTCTGATTCGGAAAATGTTTTTTATTTCTTCCCATAACCGTTTTATTACATGCTGCAACTTGTGTTGCGAATGCTGTACCATCCACAAGACAGGCCTATTTCAAATGTTACTTATAAACGCCCATGTGTCCAACATCGCGGAGCGAATAAAACAAAATATTTTGATCTTTAAAATTCCGCCCGATACGTGCCGCCGCCAAGACCGTTCGCGCCGCTCGAAGTCGTGGCATGGCTCAAACCGCCAGTGCATTTAATCTCGCCGCTCGCCGCGCCGCTGGTCGCCTTAGCCGGTCGCGCAAGTAAATTCGCGCGCGATTTAGCCCACAGCGAATTGTCGTGGCATGCTTCCTTAGCGGTCTTGATTTTGTTTAATTCGCTCGCCGCTGGTCGCCTTAGCCAATCGCCTTAGACCGATGTCGTGGCCAGGGCATAAGTAGATACGTTTGCTTGATCTATGGTATATAATTATGACATCTGTGGCCTAGGTATATATCGTTCCATGCTGGACGTAGCCCTCTCCACGGTGTTTTCACTTAGTTGAAGTAGTGAATTTGATGTACTCATGACGTCATCGGATATGCTTCTGTAAATCAACGTTAGAGGGCGTTGATATCAATTTCAAGATCTTGTATTATCTGTACAGCCACTATTTTCTTTTCCGTTACGCGCAGTTAACAAAACGAAAGAAATGACAAAGTATTAGTTTTTTTTCATTTCTTGGCTCTCAAAATATTTTTGTTTCATACATAGAGAAATGTAATATTAATTTAGCTATACTTGTATTTTTACTTTTGTCCAATTTGAATTCTTTAGCTACAAATATTTTAGATGCATTTAAAAAATATATTGAATGAACGGAATGTTTTTGCAAGGTCGGCCATAATTAAATTTTCGCTTTGGTTATCTTCGATGCTTGAACTGAAAGTGCATCGAAACGATATTATTTTAGTGATTTCATACAACGACTGTGCTTGTTCTGGACTCCGATAATTGTGCTTTTCCATGTATGTACTGTACATGGATTGGATTGTTTGCCTAATTGTGGTAAAATGCGTGAGCATTTTAATGTTACTCAAAACGCATATATATGCATTATGCAAATTGGAAGCCATTCGCAAAAACCGTTTCAAGATGGAAATGTACCACGAGCTCCGTTCGCCGACATTAGAAAACTGTGCAATGCGGCTACTGTTTTTTTAATTCAACTTCAATCAAACTGATAGCAAATAATATATGATACAGATGCTTAATAAGTTAGTACCTAAAAACTTTATGGATAAGGCTAGTGTAAAAATAAAACTTGAAAGTGACACATTTTTTTTGTTTTATTGTTTCTCGATCCTAGTTCGGGCGAACAGAACTAGGTCACATAATGTGTGAACTTCTTCAGCTGATTCCAAATGAGAAATGCGTGGCAAGTTCACACTTGATGTGATCTGATTTTGTTTGTCCATTATTTCAAAGGTTACCAATCTACAAAGCTATATATATATACATATGTATATATATATATATATATATATGAGAAAAGTTGTCGTGAATCATCAATAGATGGCGCTGCAAGCAAAAACCTTGACTGATAACTCTATACACTATTATTCAATATACTCTATGGCCCTCTCTTATTAACTATGCATTTGGACGTATTAGGAAATGCCCATAAGCGCTACGCCCGGCAAGCGGATTGGTGATCGCAGTAGTGCGTTTACTATAGTGACGCTGATGCCCATCGTCAATATCCTATAAACCAATGGTTAGCTACACTGTCCCTTAGTCGACTCTTACGACAACCACGGGAAGAGTTGGGGTGGTGACAAATGTATTCTTACGGCCGTCTCTCTATCACTTACCACGGTAGGGTATTTATAGATAAAAGCCAAGCAATTAGTAGGGATGCCTTTCCACCCGAGATTTGCTACGCTGTGATGGTCATTGGTGAATATAGAGTCTGGCCCTGGCCTATCAACTACCACGAGCATTTAAATTCGTATAGATAAAAAACTTAAGTAAGTCACCTGGGGCCTATTTCTCGAAAGCTTTTAACTTGTAATACAAGCGGAAGTCCTTATCTTATAAATGATGTTAAAAAGAGACTTCCACGTGTAGGTATTACAAGTTACAAGCATTTGAGAAACGGGCCTCTGTTGTATGTAGTAGTACTATTCAAATAGACAATACATGTTTAAAACGCAAACTCTAACAAAACTATTGCCTATATGGATAGATTGCAACCACGTACAACACGAGCATTTCTTAAGTTTTTCACCTATACATTTCGAGCTTTTTTATCTGTCACTCCAAAAATGGCGTCCGTAGTTTGACGGAGATGGATGCTCAAAATTTACGAAGTTCGAGGTAGGTCTGCTGCTTTTTACTAAACAGATGACTTTCCATCGGGGATTTGCTACGCTATGAATAAGTGACACACGTAGAAACGCACCCACACTGGTTCTTTTTACTCTTGCTCGTTAACCAATGGGAATACGTAGTATCGCGACCTACGCGTCGGTTTAGGTTCTAATTACATTTACCCACTTACGATCGCTGTGGTTTCATTAACTGGAATCACTGCCGAATTGATCCTATTAATACTTATGGGATATTATAAAATAATAAAACGAGTTGCTGAAAAAATACTGGTTGGCCTCTATTTTTAAGCTTCTTCTTGCCCCCCCCTTATCTCCGAAAGAACTGGGCTTAATATGTTGCAAAAAATACAAAATATACGTCCTAACGTATATTTTACAGAAAAACCTATAAGAAGACTGTAGTAAGTATTTTTAAATATCATGGAATAATATTCCTGAACGTACCTACCGGCCGGTTTTTTGAACTCGTGTCTGCCTAAAACACTCGCTTCGTTCTTGTTTTAAATTATTATCACCGACACTTTGAACACTTGTATCAGAATAATTATATATTCCATGTTTAAATGAAATGAAAAGTATAATGTATGGGGACGTCT
>JALPQI010009364.1:0-48517 GCA_025490895.1 Thaumatotibia leucotreta
TAGTCTTGCAGAAAGCTATAGTGTGGGGCGTTGAATTGAATAGGTCTTTTGAAAATAACTTATTTGCCAAACCAATTACATTAACCAACAAAATTATACCTATTTAGTTCATAAAAGGTATAAATTCGGTTTTAGCGCAGCGTACATTTTAATGCACATTGGGCCTTACGAGGTTACCAGTCAACGTACCCGGTCGTGTCTGTTGAGCGCCGCCTTATGTTTGAATGCCTTCGGGCAGCGCGAGCATTTGAACGGACGCTCGCCTGTATGGGTGCGGAGGTGTATCTATAACAAACATGTATGTAATCATCAAAGCCCGGACGGCGCGAGCAAAAATTCACTTTTTAGTACAGATGGTGCCTTTTTTACGCGCTAGTGCGAGAAGTGACTCATTTTATGTCAGGTCCAAAACTTCGGAGGGCCACCTGTACTAAAAAACGTCGTACGAGACACGTGTTAGAAGGAATTTCGAGTTAAATATCGACTATTCTATCGACATCCATCCAGACCAATATTAAAATATATATATTTTTATTAAATATTTATTGATCAAAATATCATATTTCTTTAGTAGTTCCACTTCTTTTCTAGGTATTACAATAATTAAGATATTTAAAGTTGCTACGCCAACTTTTTTATTCAAAACATTGTAATATTTATTGTGAATAAAAAACTGTCGAATTGAGAACCTCCTTCTTTTTTGAAGCCGGTCAAAAACATTGTTTGATGAGAATAATACCTGCAGTAGTTGACACACGCTGAACCGCTTCGGGCACTTGGTGCACTGATATGGTTTCTCTCCGGTGTGTGTCCGCTGGTGGTACACCAGTGTGGCGTTCGACTGTCAATGGAAACATGTTTAAAGAATATCGAGGTTTTTTAACGAACTATTTAGGAACAGTATGTTCTTGTGAATGTTAGAGGGAATAAAATAAATTAGAATCGGTTCTGTATGCCTACAGAATTGGATGAAATCGAAAATGTTATTCTTTCGAACATGTTCGTGACACACCTGAACTAAATAAGTCATGATGTCAAACTATAAAAGAGACACGGGAATACTCGTCTAGCTATTACCCAGCGATCAGCTATCACCGCCGGACGAGTATCGCCGTGTCTCTTTTTTTTACACAGGAGTGCGTAACATTTGATCGTGTTTAAAGCCCATAGTTCATAGCTTAGTAGCTCGCGGGGAGACCAGGGTCGCGTTTTATAAAGTTACAATTTACAATTTCGCTGTTTGCCTCTCTTTCTAGCCAATACGTGCGTGCGTTAGAGAAGCAAACAGCGAAATTGTAAATTGTAACTTTATAAAACGCGACCCAGTTATAGGACCTGTACGTCCAGCAGTAAACTTAGATGCTGAGGATTTGTAGGACGAAAACCTTTGTTTTTTATGCGCAAGTCCGATGAAAAACATATCACGGTCGGTAAGCGGAATACAAACTTGAATCATTAAAAGCTTCTAACACTCTCGTTAGTAATACCGCACCTACTTAAATTTAGATATTCATTCTCATAATATAAAATTGCACTATAAACTGTTCTAAACTAATCTACATGAATTTATATTATGATCGTCAGTATAATTATTTAAATAACATGATTTAATAAAGTAATTACAAAAAAAAAAAATAACGATACAATTAATCCTACGTCAATAATTTTCAATACATGGCTAAGCATAATTAGAAATAATCTGCGACCATATATAACATGGACGTCTAACGCCAGCTCAAAAATGTCCCGAAAAACAATTGTTCAATTGTGCCAAGATGGGCAGGACATAGCGCTTTTCTTAACACCGCGCATATATCAGAGCAACATCTTTGACAAACGTTTATAGAATATAGCCAATCAAAACTTTGATGGACCAATCACAACTATTTTTAAATTACGGTTTTGAGTTTTTATAGGTTGATATTGAAATTCATTACCGTGATGCATTGACGAGAGGGTGACACTTGTCAACTTAAATTCGGGACCGTTTTTGAAAGGCAATTTAGTATGGCGTGCGGCTTCCATGTTTTATTTGTTCGTAGATTTGGTTTCGATCTCTGCTAATACAGGAGAGGTGTCGTAACATTACGATATGGTTTCTCTCCGGTGTGTCCGCTGGTGGTACACCAGTGTGGCGTTAGACTGGATAGGAGAGGTGTGTCTTTACATTTATATAATTATTCTGACTATTAGAGACTTCATCTCTAGTTAATACTATATCTGTATTTATATTAAATCAAATTTATGTTTCGTTTTTTAATTAATGCATGTTAGCTGTAAGATGTTATAAAACTATTATTTGAAAAAAAAGTCCCGCTGAGTTTCTTGCCGGATTCTTCTCGTCTTCGTGTAGGGTTAGAACCGGAAGTAGTTTTTTTTCTCTCATTCGCTATTTAGTTTAACGATTCAAAAGCGCTCGTTGCTGGGCCTAATTGAATAAAGAATATTTTGACTTTGACTAGCAGCACCTAACTATGAAAGACTTCGGAACTAGTTATCTAGAACCGAAGGAGGTCAAAACGTTGCCGCTGGTCCATTCTCAAACATATTGAGTTGATAGAACAATCCCTGGGGTAGGCGAAACAGGGGGCAATTACACAAAAGATCCCAATGGGTCGAAGTGTATCCGTAAGTAAATGGGCATTTTCGCGAGAAGAGATACAAAAACTTATTTTTCTGTAACAGGTAAAATTTATGTTTTTCCTGCTCAGAATCACGAGCTCTTTCGATTGTACTAGAAGAAAAAAAGTGTCCCAACTTTTTGTTTCTATTACGTAACCGTTTTTCAAACACTTTGTACAGCGGTTACAAAGTGGAGAGCATGTAAAATGTATGAAAAATGTGGGACCATTTTTTTCTTGTACTTTTTTTCTCCTAGATTGAAGAGCTCGTTATTTTGAGTAGGAAAAACATTAAATTTACCTACCTAAAAAAAAATTTTTTTTGGATCTCTTCTCGCGAAAATGCCCAAATAAGATAAGATAAGAAGATAAGCACCTAACTAGCAGTTAGGCTGTAGTGTACATACCGTGCACTTCTTGCCGCACACTTCACACACGACGCGGTCGGCGCGCGCACGGTGCGCGGCGCGCACGCGCAGGTGCACGCGCTGGTAGTGGATGGCGTACGATTTCTCGTGCGCGAATGTGCGGTTGCACTGCAAGATTAATATTACACGGGTCAAAATTCTTTTCGTTGGGGCTTGTCCATACAATTTTGGCCTGTTTTAGACCCCCACGGTGATATTTTGTGTACCCCTAGCCAATATGACGCGTAATTTTTTGCCAACTTAAGTAGTCCTTTTAACAACACTTGAATTTACGTAATTTTTTGCCAACTACGAGGTAAAGGTTCGCGAAGTTGTACAACTTAGTATTCAATTTTTTTTTATGAAAGAATAAAGAATTTTTAACTGGCTATAATGCTGTTCGGCAGATTCGAGAGCAACAAAAAATTACACGTGATTTGTCCGATGACCCCCCCCCACCCCTATGCTATGGTGATAATTGGTGATTTTCCCCTAAACAGTATGACGTAATTAATGGACAAGACCTTGTTTTGTTTCATACCACTCTGTCACGCTTTTAGTTGCTGTTTCGACTCAGTATATAAAAAAAATCCGGTGCGCTTGTATTTATTTTTCACGCTAGATTTTAATCTATACATCAGAAATTTAAAACAGTATTGTTTCATCTCATACAAAAATCACCACTGCGTCACGTTTTTTAGGGACACAAAATAAGTCAACAAAAATAATTTTGACCCACACATCGCAAATATTGAAATGTGACTAATTAAGTAAAGGTCATAAAAATATTTTCCTAACTAGTGCGCAAAAACGAACTTTGCGCACGCTTCGCGCGCGGTAATTTCTCTTTTTGACGCACTTGTTATGAAAAACATCGTCCCTTACACGTACAATCGACAACACAGCTGTGAATACAGACAAAGTGCCAGAAATATGTATACACACCTTTATATCCAGGCAATAAAGTTCCGTTTAGGTGTGTTGTTGATTGTAGAAAAACTTTTTTTAAACTCGGGTGATTGTCGCCCTCGTTTCACTCGGGTTCCAACTTTCACCCTCGCCGAAAAAAAGTTTTCCCGCACTAGTTAGGAAATGTACTATTTCATCACACTTGCTGTCTAAGCGTGCCCTTGCTTGCATTCATAGGGGAAGTAATAGAAAAGTGAAATGTTGCCTTAAAACTTATTTTTTTGTCAGCAAGTGTGATAAAAAACATTGCACCTATGCATCACGGTCGGTAAGCGGAATACTAACTCAAGTCATTAAAGGAGGGCTTTTTTAATGTCCCAATATGTGACATTGAAACTTGTACTGAGGTGCCTATTGGGACTGCCAGCAATAGCTTACTTCGACAATGGAGTTGACTAAGAAAATTTGAAATTTTGAGACATTTTGATAGGCATACTAGGGGACATATTAGGGTGACACCCTATAAAATAAATACTATTTAACAAAACTTGCAAAGTTCTGTCCCAAAACACATGACAATACTTTATGTATATAAATCATACGAGCAAAATATCGTGATGCAAATAAATATTTTTTATTAACATGTTACACACTGGTACTTCCACCTTATATACAATCACATGTTAGCTCATTACATTATTACAAAAAATAGCTAAATAAATAAATGGCAATAAAAATGTTAATATAAAATTATTTCTCTTACCTCTTCGCATTTAACATAGTCATCTGAGATGTGTATTTTTAGATGCTCCTTTAAAGTTTCGTCCGACGCAAATCCTTCGCCGCAACTAAGGCATGGCCTGTAGAAAAGAAATCTCATAATAGTACATTACGACACAAGTGCGAAAACATGAAATTCGAAACGAGTGGCGATGTTTTAAATCGACACGAGTTTTTGCACGTGTCTCGTACGACGTTTTTTAGTGCAGATGGCCCTCCGAAGTTTTGGACCTGACGTAAGTAAAGTAAAGTAAAAAGTAAAAGTAAAAAATGTTTATTAACCAAGATATTTAACTAAGTACATAATGCAAATTATCGACGACTCCCACACTAGGCAAAGCCTGTATCGTGGAAGTCAGCTACATGCGTGATTTAACAAAGAACAGCGGGTTGAAAAAATTTAATATAAATTAAACTAAGTGCATGCAAACTTACAGATAGCAAACAATTAAATTAAATATTATGAATTAAATGGGAACTTAGGGTTCCGCCACTAGACCTTTTTTATTGTAAAATTGTGAATAAATAGGTGTGTGAGTGTATGTGTAATGTATGAAGTAATTATATAAAGGGAGATGTGTAAAATAGTGTTGTAGTGTTCAGGTCAGCATATCCTCAGAATCCTTGTAAGTTAGAGGGAGTAATAATTTTCTTAATAGTGATTTAGCCCTTGGAATAGAACAGCGTTTGATGTCACATCGCTTAATCACAGCATTGTAAATGTGGGGAAAAATAAATGATTTAAAGCGTCTAGCGAACCTACTACGAACTCGAGGCACCGGTGCCCTGAAAACGCGTTGATTTAACATGCTAGGGTAGGACGAGCACTGCAAAATCCTGCCATGCATAAAGACTGCAACTCGCATGATAAAGAGTCTACGGACGCTAAGAACGCCAGCCTCCCTGAAAAGGCTCTCAGTTGGGAACCGTCTTGGTCTGCGCAAGTATACCTTTAATACCGCTCTTTGAGCTCTTTCTAGAGAAATCAAGTTAGTTTTACAGCAACCCCCCCAAGCCAGAATGCAGTAATTGAGCACCGGTTGACACAAGGCCAAGTACAACAGTTTTAGTAAATGGTTATCAGCAACATCCCTTAAAAACTTCATCGTGTAGATAAGTTTTCGGACTCTGGCTGCAGCGACTGCGATATGTTTTTTAAAATTAAGATTTTCATCTAAGGTGACTCCCAGATATTTAATGTTGGCTACTTTGTGCATGTGTTCACAACCACAATGAAAGTCTTGCGATGTCTGGGGAACTAAACAGATTGAACTGTGAATCCTCAGGGTATGCATCGAGGCGGGGGGACACGCTTATGTGAAAGCATAGAAACTGTGTTTTGGCTGCATTTAAAGTTAGGAGATGTGTAAGATAACACACTTCTCGCACTAGAGCCTAAAAAAGGCACCATCTGTGCTAAAAACATTTTTTTTGGGACATGTTACACAAATCGACCTAGTCCCACGGTAAGCTCAATTAAGGCTTGTGTGGGTACCAGGCGACGATATAGAGGCTGAAACATGAGTCATGAACAGTAATACGTTTTTCTAACTCTATAAACAACTAACAATTGAATGCTCCGCTGGTTTCTTACAAATAGTCATGTTTTTTATTTATTTTTTTTGTATTTTTTGTGGCTTTTTCTAATTTTTAAGGTGTTTTTCAGAAATGATAACGGCTATTTAAGTTATTTAAAACGTTACATAAATATCATTTAATTTTACAGGAAATGACAAAATTGGCGTTATTAATTGCTTCTCTTATATTAATTTAAATTATTTCATTAATTTGTCTTAGAAATCTTTTTGGATATCCTAAAGCCAAAAAATACAAAAACTTAATCCCAAAAAGATACAAAAAAATAATAAATAACTTGTCAATTTTTAAGTAACTTGTAGGGCATTTCATTGTTAGTTGTTTATAGTGTTAGGAAATCGTATTACTGTTTACGAATCATGTTTCACCCTGTATATGATACATAGATAATTAAATACATAGACAGCTATGATAAGGAACAAATATTTGTGATAAATAAATACACAAATGATGTCCTCGCCGGGATTCGAACCTCCAGCTGCTCAGCTTCGTAGGCAGGGTCACTACCACAGATGTCATATATACCATAGATCAAGCAAGCGTATCTACTTAGCGTGTCAAATGAACTCAGTGAAATCCACTGAGTTGTCCGTCTTTAATCGCAGCTTGCAGCTTTCGGGCGTCAAATTTTGTAAGTCGAAGTGAACAAAAACATTAATAATGCCTCCTTAAATAATATTAAGTTTATTATTTAAGGAGGCATTATTATTATTTAGTTAACTTCAGTACAAAATCTGTCACGCTCGGCCGCCATACAAATGAATGAACTTGTTTCTTCTATCCAAATCTAATTCTGTGGTCACTACCAACTAGGCTACGGAGGCTGGCAGTAGAGTTACTTACCTTAAGTTAGTATTACACGAGTTTCCTTCAAGAGCACTTATGTGTCGATTCAGAGCGTCCAGATTTCGGAACTGGACTCCGCAAAGGACGCAGAGAGATTCTGACTTCACGCCACTCTGGGAATAAAATGTTATGCAAATGTAATTTAACACGTTCGCCTCCGGTACTGTTTCACTAACAAGGAAGGGTACCCAACTGTTCGACTCCGATTTGATTCATTTTGATATATGTTATAGAGTAGTCTAAAATAACGGACACGTATTTTTTTTAGCTGCCCAAACTCAACCTGTTAGGAGAAAATGGCCTACAAAGTACTGAAAATTTACCAAACCTTCTAATTTCTGAGAAAATTAATTACTAGTTTCGTTATATGTTGGAGAACATGAATAAAGAATGGGGACGTGTTTTATCATTTCACCACAGACTCATTTTTGAAATAAAAAAACACATGTCAAAGTTTTATAAATTTCATATGTTTCATTCCATAAGTCTGTGGTGTAATGACAGGTAAAAGATCAGTAACATAATGGTAACAGTAAGATAATGGTAACAGATCTGTATGACAATTTAGATGGAGAACTATAGCACTGCCAAAGAAATTTGTAGTTCAAAGGAATTTTACGAATACGAAATGTGAACATAAAGCACGCTACAAAGTATTATTTTGCAATTTTCTAAACGTATGCAGAAATAGGATTTTAATTTTTGTGTAGTTAAATTGCTGTACCAAATGTTATTAACAACTGAGGCGATACAAGCGCAATACCAACTTTGTTACTAATAATAATAAGTTTTTATTAAAATATCTTATATTTAAGTGAAAATAAGGAAATTATATTGTTTTTATAAATTAAAGAATAAAAATTACCAATAAATAAGATATCTCAACGTCTGTTTTTAGAAAATAAGGATTTACTATTGTAAGAACATTTCATTGTTGTGGCAATATTTTCGTAGTTTCTTTGGCCTCGAACTCCAATTAGTGGTATAGGCCACAGAGGCTGACAAAACATACAATGGAATGTTCATGCTTACTCGGCGTGGCGATTTTGGGCATTACCTCCTAATGCGTCTATGTATGGAGCATTTCATACGCTGTCTCGTACAAACGCGTGTTTATTCCGATAATTTGAGTTTTCTTATTAGTTAATTTACATTCTTTTGACCAATTTTTGACTCACGAAAGAGAACTTAGATAAACCCACAATTTTGAGAAAAACCGTGTTTGTACGGGACACCGGTGGACTTTTTGGTGAAATGGGTGTTTCTCCGACCGTTTCAATTGCTGTGACTTCGGTGGCAGCCTTATCCACTTGAACGTCCACCCCGCGCGACCATATTCCGGTCAACTGTCCGGGTTTTTTTAGCGACGTACGCCCCGCGCTGCGCAGTCACAAGATTTTACAAAAACGTTTATATTTTCTAAACTACTTAAGGTATAATAATAAAAAAAATCAGGAGTATAAATGAAAGTACAATTATTAAAATACAATGATAGTCATTGTAAAATACCTAATGATTCTTGACTATAATCAAGGTTAAACTTAAGACATCGGTAAAAAAATAAGAAAGATTTTTCTTTGACGACTAATTACAGGAAATTTTGAGCGATGACCCCTTATTTTTATTGCATATTAAAAAAATATACAATTTCACCTTTATAATGATACCACAAATAACACATATAATTTTCAACAAAGTATCAAAATAAATTAATTAGATTACCTCCTCCTTCCAACAAATACACCAAGATACAAAAACACCGTAAATATTTTGATGAATCCTGACGTGGTTTGATATATTTCTTATGTTTAAGTATATTAATCTCTTCCTTATAAACCACTCGTCAATATTTATTATATATTTCACTAAACATGGTGTTATATTACTAATAATACGGCTATAAACGTTTACTACCCCAGCTCAAAAATAACCTTCATATTTTTAACTCACTTGACAGGTATCACACTGTCAAAAACTTAAGATTACACATTATCGTATAGAGCACACGTTCCTGATCATTTTTATGTATAATAACCCCAAAAATATGTAAATTAACGTGAAATACTTACGACATAACTAGGAGTCCTTAGCAAACACTCACAATTGCACGGCAGTTTGACACAACACTTATAATTATAATTTTTTATCGACTGAGTAACGAGCGTACACTGCCATCTATATTTTTTAGCGCAAACTAGTTTATTAGGCTACGTTGTTGCAACAAGGGAATTAGGAAATAATGCCTCTATATTTCGCTACATGCCGCTATAATCAACTGTGTCTCCTCCGACTTCATGGGATAGTATAGTATCCACGAACAGTCTACTGCCTTTTTTGTTTGGATAATATGCTATCATCGGACGTTCAAGTGGTTATCACACAAATCCCTTGAGAGATGTATAAATTTTTAAATATCTTGGTATACGTAGTTGACAACTAAGAAAATACCAAAAAAAATTAGATACCCGAGGAAAACGCGTAATAATGTTGCCACCGAAGTCACGGCGGTTAAAACGCTCAAAGAAATGCCCGAATGCGTCACGCAGGTAATAGGAGTGGCCTACGTCCAGCAGTGGACTGAAACAGGCCGTGATGGTAGCAGTACCTGGTCTCTATGCGCCTTCTTCCGGTGCATGGCCAGCCCATACTCGCCGATGAACGACTCGCCGCACAGATCGCAGCAGTTGTTCGACGGATGTTGCAGGCGTATGTGTGTCAGGTGGCTGGTGGATTTGCTGGAATTACGAGAATAGTCAATAGCCGGCTATTGACTTACACGCTGAATAAACTGCCTCGCGGGGCAAATAACAAATAATTTAACATATTGCGAAAACACAAATCAAATTATTTATGAACTAAATATTTTGATTTGTACTTTTAATTTTTCTCCAGTAGTCACACTACTTAATACTATATAAATTATAAATATTAGATGTCATATACCAAAGAAAAATGACCAAGATCACTTATGTCCGAGGTGGGGATCGAACCCACGTACTCAGCTTTCGCGGCTGATGCCTGTACCCCTGTGCCACTCGGTCTTAGCAACCACCGGTCAAATTTCTCGGGTATATGCAATCCCTTACAAGGCTAGGCGCCTTTGAAAGCTGAGTACGTGGGTTCGATCCCCACCTCAGACATAGGTGATCTTGGTCGTTTTTCTTTGGTATATGACATCTAATATTTATAACAAATAATTTATTCAAACTTAAGCACATGTTTACAATTTCCAAGCGTTATCCAGTGGGCTTCAAACTAGGCTAAGCCTGTATCTTGGGACCCACACTGAGTCGGTTAACATTAGCAACATACAATATTACACGTTACAAGCAGCAAGTACTAAATGTACGATGCATTATACAAGATGTATAATATAATAATCACTATCACTACATAGTATAAAATAAAGTCTCTTTTTCTGTCCCTATGTCCCTTTGTACGCTTAAATCTTTAAAACTACGCAACGGTTTTAGATGAGATTTTTTTTAATAGGTAGAGTAATTCAAGAGGAAGGTTTGTATGTAGGTATCTCCGAACAAATAAAACATGGAAGCCGCACGCCATATTAAATTGCTTTTCAAAAACGGTCCTGAATTTTAGTTGACAAGTGTCACCCCCTCTTTAATGCATCACGGTAATGAGTGTCAATATCAACCTATAAAAACTTAAACCGCCATTTAAAAATAGTTGTGATTGGTCCATCAAAGTTTTGATTGGCGATATTCAATAAACATTTGTCAAAGATGTTGCGCCGAAATATGCGCGGTGTTAAGAAAACCGCTATGTCCTGCCCATCTTGGCACAATTGAACAATTGCTTTTGGGGGCATTTTTGTGGTGGCGTTAGACGTCCATGTTATATATAGTCGCAGGTAGGTATAGTACCCGTGCGAAGCCGGGGCGGGTCGCTAGTATCTAATATAATATCTTAGGACATCTTTACACAAATCAACCTAGTCCCACGGTAAGCTCAATTAACACTTTCATTGCGCACGAGTGCTACGCGCTACGCGTAGCCGATCCCGTGATTTTTGCGCTTTGTAGCGAAAATGGAGCTCACACAGAGAACTCCCCTCGGGAGTTCCCTGCGCTCAAAGTTAATGCGCTTAAGGCTTGCGATGTGGGTACCAGGCGACGACCTAGTCCCACGGTAAGCTCAATCAAGGCTTCCGATGTGGGTACCAGGCGACGATATACAGGATGTTACACCATCCACTGAAAACCTTAAACGGGGTGATTTGGTAGGTTATACTGAATAACTTTTAATATGGAGTTAACCCAGAAATCTCCAAATAAATTTTGGCTCTTTCATACAAAATGTTGTTATCGATCGATCAAAATGTATGAAAAAGACATTTTTTTTTAGATTTCGTGATAAGCCTCATAGTAAAAGTTGTTTGTGTGTATAGACCACAAGGTTTTCAGTAGATGGTGTAACACCCTGTATATAATAGATAAATACTCGTACTTAAATATATAGACAGCCATGACCAAAGAACAAATATTTGTGATAAATAAATACACAAATAATGCCCTCGCCGGGTTTCGAAACCGGAACCTCCAGCTTCGTATACAGGGTCACTACCAGTTAGGCTACGAAGTCTTAAAAGTGTAAATCTCATACGGGCGAAGCTCTTAACGGGGGTAAGTTTAGGACATAATAAATACATTTAGATAACTTTTACTTAAATTTAGAGCAACAAAATTATCCGTAAGAAATAATTCAGCGCGCAATGTAGAGCAATACAATCAACTTGAGAATTGGGCAAGATTTATAATAATAATTAATATAATCGCGTAATCCTGGACACGGCGCGCATAGTCCGGCGGTTCCTCTCCCTGCAGCCCTAACCACCGGCAGCTTGGGCCCGCCCCGTTGCCGGCGGCACCCTAGGTTAGGTTTTTTTATATTATGTTTACATGTTTTGTATTGCTTTTGTATGTTTTATTTTATTTTACTTTTAAAGACATTTTGTAAAAAACTTAGCCTAAGAAATGAATGAAATAAAGAGATTAATATAATAATGTAGAAGGCGGTAATCCTGGACACGGCGCGCATAGTCCGGCGGTTCCTCTCCCTGCAGCCCTAACCACCGGCAGCTTGGGCCCGCTCCGTTGCCGGCAGCTCTCTACGTTAGGTTTTTTATATTATGTTTACATGTTTTGTATTGCTTTTGTATGTTTTATTTTATTTTACTTTTATAGACATTTTGTAAAAAACCTAGCCTAAGAAATGAATGAAATAAAGAGATTAATATAATAATGCAGAAGGCGGTAATCCTGGACACGGCGCGGATAGTCCGTCGGTTCTTCTCTCTGCGACCTTAACCACCGGCAGCTTGGGCCCGCCCCGTTGCCGGCGGCACCCTATACTTTGTTTGGTTTGGTGTTTAAAAAAAGGTAAACAATCTTGCAGTATCTTTTTATTGAAAACTACGAATAGAAAATAAGTATTAGCACATATACATAATATAACAAGGAAATAAAGTAAATTACATTGTTTTTGATTCATTAAGTACCTACTTTGGATTTTTATATGCATTTTTCAATATAAGATACTGCAAGATTGTTTACCTTTTTTTAAACACCAAACCAAACAGAGTATAGGTTAGGTTTTTTATAATGTGTTTATATGTTTTGTATTGGTTTTGCATGTTTTATTGTATTTTATAATCATTATGAAAATACCTAACCTAAGAAAAAGAATAAATAAAGGAGATAATATAATAAATCTTACGAGAACGTAGCTCCGCATATCTTGCAGGTGTACGTGAAGCCGAGATGCCATTTGCTGTGCTCCTTCGCTCTATGACTGCAACAATATAGGCCTATTATTACATATACAATTGGTATTAGTCGAGTCTACATCTACACTGGATGATCTACCTCACAGATGTCATATATACCATAGATCAAGCAAACGTATCTACTTAGCGTGTCAAACGAACTCGGTGAAATCCACTGAGTTGTCCGTCTTTAATCGCAGCTTGCAGCTTTCGGGCGTCAAATTTTGTAAGTTGAAGTAAACAAAAACATTAATAATGCCTCCTTAAGTAATATTAATTGCAACAACACAAAAAAATATGAATACTCAAGGGCCTGAGACATATTTAAAATCATAGGCAAGTAAGAGCTTCAGTACAAAATCTGACACGCTCGGCCGCCATACAAATGAATGAACTTGTTTCTTCTATCCAAATCTAATTCTGTGATCTACCTTCACTAACTTGATTCAGATTACTAAAAGGCGACGCTCATTAGATCCATTTAGAGTAATTTAGGTTTCAATTATTATTTTGTTAGAGTCATGACATTTAATTACAATAATTTACGCTTGGAGATGTTATACATCTCCAAACGTGCATTACAATAATGTTATTATTATATACCTATTCTGACAGGGACTTTTATCCTCTACAAATTATTACTAGATATATGTAAATGTTTGGACTTTTAGAGACTTTACATCTTTAGTTATTATTATTATAATTCAATTTATTCAAATCAATTTTATAGATTAGTTTTTTTAATGCATGTTAGTTGTAAGATGTACATACCAAGATTATTTGAAAAAACAAGTCCCGCCAAGTTTCTTACCGGTTCTTCTCGGGATCAGTGGTGTAGGGACTGTAGGGTTACCGGAAGTAGTTTTAATTTTATGTGTAAATTAGACATAATATTTTCTTCGGTTACCGCGAGGATTACTCATGAAATAAAACTATGAAAACGGATAAACTCGCGTATATTAACTAATTTTAACTTCATTCCGACGTTTCGAACACTTTACAGGGTTCGTGGTCTGCGGATGACTGACAATGGAGGAAATTTGATAGATCTAGCTCCATCAAACTAAGCAAGATAAGTAGAACAGTACCCACCAAAGAAAAATTACTAAACCACAGACAATAAATTTTAAGGGTGGATGTACATACAAAATTTGCAAATTAAGCTAGTTATTCATTACAAATATTTTCAGAATGAAGACAAGAGACAAAATAAATAATCTACGCCGGTTCTATCCCTACGCCACTGCCTGAGAAGTATTTCCTTCCTTTGTATGATTGTATTGTTAGGAAGGTATCCCAAAATTGGGACCGGCAAGAAACTCAGCGGGACAACTCTTTTCAAAAAACATTTGTAGTACATCTTAAGATCATCATGCATTAAACCAAAACATACAATTTTGATTAATAAAGAAAATTTAAAATAATTTTGAAAAAATGTTGCCAGTACTAAAAAGGGGGGGAATGGTCACCACCGCCAAATACATCAGCCTCACGGTTTATGTCTAGACTGTTCCTTTATCAGATGAACAACTGGATCCCAAGCTGGTGGTAGAGACAAGCTTCTTTCCATTCTATTAAAGTTTGGATATTTCATTATCTCAATAGCCTCACGCAACATTCTAGGCATGTTTCTCTTCTCCTTAACGAGAACCAAAGGCTTGTCAAACTTAATAGAATGATTCGGTCCATCACTGACATGCTCCCAAACCGCAGACTGTTGTCGACGGTGCTTGACATCGGCTATGTGTTCCTTCACCCTAGTAGTGATATTCCTCTTTGTCTGCCCAACATATGAAAGCCCACATTCACAGTCCAGCTTATACACTCCTGCATTCAGTAAGGGCGTGCTATACTTAACAGGCCTCAGAAACTGCGACATCTTCTTCATTGGCTTAAAATAGGTTTTAATAGAAGCACGTTTCAAGATGCGGCTGATCCTGTCTGTAACCCCTCCAACAAAAGGCAGAACGGCTGGCCTGCGCTCAACAGTGGGAATCTTCATACGAGTCTTCTGATCGGCTCGAGGGATCTTCAGGTTGTTTGCCCGAAGTGCCTGCCTAGCATGCCGAAGCTCCGCAGCTAGATGCCGATCATCGCATATCTTTTGGGCTCTCTGAAACAAAGATTTGCCTACAGTAGCTAGTTGGCTGGGATGGTGGTGGGAATTGCCATTTAAATACCTATCAGTGTGAGTAGGTTTCCTATATACAGTGTGACCCAAAGTTTTATCCGGATTTCTTATAACCAAAACATCTAAGAAAGACAGAGAACAGTCATTTTCTAACTCCATAGTAAATTTAATTTTATCATGAATGGAATTTAAATGATCTAAGAAAGTTGAAACACTACTTTTTGGAAGGATAGTAAAGGTGTCATCTACATATCTTTTAAATATCTTCGGCTGCATGGGATAGTAAAGGTGTCATCTTCATTGGCTCCCATGCAGCCGAAGATATTTAAAAGATATGTAGATGACACCTTTACTATCCTTCCAAAAAGTAGTGTTTCAACTTTCTTAGATCATTTAAATTCCATTCATGATAAAATTAAATTTACTATGGAGTTAGAAAATGACTGTTCTCTGTCTTTCTTAGATGTTTTGGTTATAAGAAATCCGGATAAAACTTTGGGTCACACTGTATATAGGAAACCTACTCACACTGATAGGTATTTAAATGGCAATTCCCACCACCATCCCAGCCAACTAGCTACTGTAGGCAAATCTTTGTTTCAGAGAGCCCAAAAGATATGCGATGATCGGCATCTAGCTGCGGAGCTTCGGCATGCTAGGCAGGCACTTCGGGCAAACAACCTGAAGATCCCTCGAGCCGATCAGAAGACTCGTATGAAGATTCCCACTGTTGAGCGCAGGCCAGCCGTTCTGCCTTTTGTTGGAGGGGTTACAGACAGGATCAGCCGCATCTTGAAACGTGCTTCTATTAAAACCTATTTTAAGCCAATGAAGAAGATGTCGCAGTTTCTGAGGCCTGTTAAGTATAGCACGCCCTTACTGAATGCAGGAGTGTATAAGCTGGACTGTGAATGTGGGCTTTCATATGTTGGGCAGACAAAGAGGAATATCACTACTAGGGTGAAGGAACACATAGCCGATGTCAAGCACCGTCGACAACAGTCTGCGGTTTGGGAGCATGTCAGTGATGGACCGAATCATTCTATTAAGTTTGACAAGCCTTTGGTTCTCGTTAAGGAGAAGAGAAACATGCCTAGAATGTTGCGTGAGGCTATTGAGATAATGAAATATCCAAACTTTAATAGAATGGAAAGAAGCTTGTCTCTACCACCAGCTTGGGATCCAGTTGTTCATCTGATAAAGGAACAGTCTAGACATAAACCGTGAGGCTGATGTATTTGGCGGTGGTGACCATTCCCCCCCTTTTTAGTACTGGCAACATTTTTTCAAAATTATTTTAAATTTTCTTTATTAATCAAAATTGTATGTTTTGGTTTAATGCATGATGATCTTAAGATGTACTACAAATGTTTTTTGAAAAGAGTTGTCCCGCTGAGTTTCTTGCCGGTCCCAATTTTGGGATACCTTCCTAACAATACAATCATACAAAGGAAGGAAATACTTCTCAGGCAGTGGCGTAGGGATAGAACCGGCGTAGATTATTTATTTTGTCTCTTGTCTTCATTCTGAAAATATTTGTAATGAATAACTAGCTTAATTTGCAAATTTTGTATGTACATCCACCCTTAAAATTTATTGTCTGTGGTTTAGTAATTTTTCTTTGGTGGGTAGTTTTGTACTTATCTTTCTTATTTTGATGGAGGTAGATCTATCAAATTTCCTCCATTGTCAGTCATCCGCAGACCACGAACCCTGTAAAGTGTTCGAAACGTCGGAATGAAGTTAAAATTAGTTAATATACGCGAGTTTATCCGTTTTCATAGTTTTATTTCATGTAAATTAGACCATTAAAAAGAGTTTGTTGCTATCCCAATTTGAATAAAGAATCATTTGACTTTGACGTTGTAGAATGTTAGGTCCAAAATATCAAAACTGGCACATGTTTCAACTTACACTTCAGATTATTTGTTTTTTTTTTAATCAGAATCACGAGCTCT
Organism: Thaumatotibia leucotreta; assembly: GCA_025490895.1. Lineage (NCBI taxonomy): Eukaryota > Metazoa > Arthropoda > Insecta > Lepidoptera > Tortricidae > Thaumatotibia > Thaumatotibia leucotreta. The sequence continues at coordinate 17,034 of JALPQI010009364.1, forward strand.
TTCGATCCTGTATTCTGGTTGCCCTGAAAACCAGCGCCATGGCTAAAACTTTAGCTAGCGGCATATGCTGAGTGGCATCCATTTTGCTGTCGTTTTTAGTTCAAGATGTATTGTCATTTAATTTACCTTTTACACCGAATAAATGAATTCTATTTTATTCTAACAAAATTGAGGTAATTTTTTTCTCAGTAAAAATGAAAATGGCTCCCGATACTGAATTTCCCAAATCAAAGTGAAAGAAAATGCCCTAATGCATGTAAAATAATAACATATATTATCTACTGGGGCCTATTTCTCGTAACTATTAGTTTACAAGTATATTAGTTATTAGTTACTAGTGAAAATTTTACAAGTCCTAATACCAAAGTCATAGAAGATAAATTAATTTAGTCTTGTTTGAGCAACAGAAATGTCATTATCCTATAAGTGGAAACTGTTTTGGCGTATGTGTATTCTAGTTTTGTTAATAGCATGTATAATTTTTTTGCTATTTGTTTTCCAACAATAAATAAAATAAAATAAAATTTTCTGTTTCTCGAAAATAATTATTAGACTGGTAACTAATATTGGTAAACTAATAAAAAATATTAGCCCAGCTTGGCTGATTGGGGTATGCCTTTTTTTTAATATGTAATAACATATTTAAAAAAAATTAAACATTGATGGTAGAAAGCAAATTGTTTGTTTAGTTAAAATAAAATATTTAAATTTATTAAGAATGGATAAGAAGTTGATGGTTTTGAGGAATATATTGGAAGCCAGAGATATTTTATTTGGAAGCTTTTCGGACACGTTGACCTAAATAGATAAACGTAAAAATAGGAGGAATTAACAATTTTAATTATTTCTCATCCGAATCCATACCCATTTTATAATTTTCTTTAGTTAACTGTGATAAGTAATACGCTAATAGTTTAGACTAATATTTTTTACCAAGCTTCGGCGACTAATAGCTTTATGAGTGTATTTTACAAGTGTAGTTATTTTTCTTTGTATTCGAGAAACCAAAACCAAATTACATCTAATAATAATTAGCTAATATTTATTAGTTAGTAACTAATAACTAATATTTTATAAGAGTGGCTTCGAGAAACGCAAAGTAAACTTGAAAAAAATATTAGCCCATGGACTAATATTATTAGTCTAATAAGGTATGAGAAATAGGCCCCTGGATGCTTAGCCAAGTCAGCTAGCGCTTAATCGTCAATCGTAAACGAAAGCCAGCTAACCGTCTCTGTCGTGCTAATATGAAAGAGTGATAGAGGGGGAAAACTACGATACGCTAGTAGTAGTAGTAGTAAGCGCTAGCGATTGGCCACTTGGCTAAGCACCCTGGTCGCATGGTACCTGGATTTAGAGACGTGATTACACTTGCGGCACACGAAGTGTCTCTCGTGAGCGGAGAGAGCATGCGCACGGAGCGCACGCGGCGTCGCCCACCGAGTGAGGCACACTGGACACGAGTGTGGCCCGCTTACCTGAGCAACAGTCATAGTACATTGTGTATTAAGGGCGGTAAATAAGAAATTGTGAACGAGTGTGAAAGTAAAGCCCAAGCCGTTACGCGGGCTTTACTTCACACGAGTTCATAATTCTTGTACCGCCCGTGGCACACACAATGTTTTTCATCACACCTGTGAGGCAAAAAAAGGTTCACGTTCACAAGTTCACAAAACTACTCAAAATGGTCTAAATCATTTCTCAAAATCAGGGATGACTTAAATTCATCATTTTTATAAAAGGAATCTAGGCGCGGCGCACGCCGCGCTAGTGCGACGTAATGTCGTATGAAAATCCATTATTGCCCATGGGCATCATAATACAGCTCATTACGTTCAAGTATGCCTGCGTATAATAACACTTTTTATGAGCAGGTGTGATGAAAAAGACTTTACACACCATGTGTTTATTGATTTCCGTTAAATTAAAGGGAAGCTTATTTAGAACAAAAATAAACAAGTTGTCTAAGAAATTAGTATCTTAACTCTTACTGTTTTTGAGTTATGAAAAGAATTAAGTTCAATGACTGAACAAGTTTATTGCAACCTTTATTACATCCTAATGAAACTTATTTCGACATGTGCCGTCAGTCACCTGAGATCTTATTTTTAAGGTTCTCCCACACTTACCATTTCATTTATTATTATGAAAACGATAAAAAAAATTTTTTTTCGAATTCGACTAAACTCTATATACCAGGTAGCTCCAATTAACGTACGAAGCAGCCTGTTAAATTTAACGGAATTAAAAATGAACACGGTGTAGTTGTCGATTTCTAAGAATGAACTTATGACAGTTATAGATTAATCCTTATGAGGGTAAGACTCACCATTTTTCTGATAGTCTTAACGTCATTAATTATAATAAGGTCCGACCGAGATCTCGGTCTCGGTCTCGGCATTCTCGGCCGAAAATCGAGCCGAGATGTCCCTCTCGGCTCTCGGCGAAAAAGGGCCGGGACTCTCGGCCGTCGCCAAGATTCGTAATGACTGGCGAGCTTGACGTCATCTCGCGAACTTACTGTGATTTTATTGGTGTCATATTGACATGAACTGACTTCAATTTCACTTTAAAATGGACGGAAGGAATGATTTAGAGTAAACCACCCCTATCATACTATCGATAAAAATACCTAAAATTCGAATACCGGTTTTTGGGGTACCTACATAAAAAAAAATATCCAAAAAAATTGCTGTATTTAGGCTGTATTTAGTAAGCTACAGATATTTGCTAGGGATTTTTAATGTAATTTACGTCTTTTATCCTTTCTACCAAGTTTCGGTCTCGGAGAATCAAATCTATTCTCGGTCTCGGTCTAGGTCTCGGCCGAGACTAAAATACGGGTCTCGGTTGGACCTTACATTATAAGGCTCATTTCTAAACTGTGAAAAGTTCGTTCTTATAAATCGGCAACTATAATTTTTCAAGCATAAAGGTATTTGTAGGATAAATATACAGTGGCAACCAACAAAATGATAAGTTTTATAAAACCGCTCACATATGGGCTCTAATTAAATACGCAATTTCATGTAAGTACAATGAATACCTATATATTGGGTCATTATGTACCTATGAAATTGGCGTTTTTTGTCATAGACTTCAGTTGGTCCCTAATTGTATTATCTATTTTTTCTTTTCAACAGTGAATGGTGGAATATTTAATAATAAGCATTGAAAACAAGTGTTGCCATATTCTGCTGGGTCATGATTTTTGAATACATATTTTATATTCAACCTAATTTTATGAAACACACATAAATAAAAAAAAAACACTTATTAGCATACCTGGGATAACTCGGGGCATTTATATGAAAGTGATGTAGCAAAATATTTTATCGACTAAAAATATATCGATGTTACTGTGGATGACAACATCAAAATGTTATTCGGCATAAATAAATATTAGGTACTTACTCTTCAAATAAAATAAAAAATAACTTTAAACGGCTAGTTACACGTTTATTTTAAAAAAGTTTTCAAAATATACGATTAATATTGAAATATCAATATTAAAATCGTCATTTTGATTAAAATGACAACTGCATACTAGTTTTTACTATATGAAGAGGCCCGATATCAGATAATTATGACATTGAACCTCTGTACTGTAATCGAGAATGTTCAATAAGCACATCTTTTATTATAAATTATATCGACATCTTTTTAATCGATATCAAATCCCTATAACTTGCCCCCAGTTATCCCAGGTATGCTTATTAGAAGTGTTAAAATATTGTTGGTAAAATGTGGATGTTTGATTTTGACATCAAAAAATAATACACAAAATTTATTGTATGGAAAACAGACGTCCCCTCATAATTTATGAAGAATTTAATTCAGGAGAGAACAAAACACCATTTTCATAGATAATAACCTAATATGTAATGATTCTATTAAAAAAAATGCAAATACAGGATGAAAAAATAACCAACTTACTGGAGCATGTCTAGCCATATGATTCTTATATGTTGAATCCGTTATAAACCCCTTATAACATTTATCACATTTATAAAAAGAGTTCAAGTAATTAAAAGAATTCTTCCTTAACACCACCTCTTTCATTTGTTCCTCTTTACTCAGCACAACGACTTCTATATCATTTAAACCTTCTAAATAATTTATGTCATCCATAGCTTTATCATTTTCTATATTATCTTCATGATCATCATTTTCAAATTTTACCTTGTCTATTTTATATTTCTTTTTTCTTTTCTTTTTTACTTTTTTTGCTAAAGGCTCTTCATCAGATTCATATTTGACTGATATGTTATCTGTATTGTCTATGTCTTCTGTTTCTGCTGGGTATGTCTCTTCTTTTATTTGGTAAGAGATGTCTATGGTGTTGTCTATGGTGGTAGTAGTGAGAGGCAGTGTGAGGGAATGGAGGTTACGGTCTATGGTCCTAAGGTAGGCTGTTGTTAGCTGAAAATATACAAATGTATTCCAATAGTATACTAAAATTATAGTCAGGCAAACACCTTATCCTTAAAAAATACCCAAAGTTCAAATTGTCTATGGGAGGTCAATCCTTAATACCTACTTTTAACAAACCTACCTACTTTAACAAATTGTTTTGCTAGACTAGAAATGAAGTATTTAGTCACAACAACACATGAATACATGGTGAAATCTAAGCATCCATAATGAAATCTTTTAATAATTGTGTATAACATTTACTGTGCAAACACAAAGCCTTTAGTTTTGATATAAGTATGTAGTATTTTAATATCTGTGTCAGTCACAGGACAGATGGAAGTGCCAGAGTAGAAAAAGAACATTAGAATTCTGAATAATAAACACATACCATATGTTGCTGCATCAATGAAAACTTTAATATATGTTCTGCATTATGGCATTTATTTTTGAACATCACACTTTTCTGAAGTAACACAGCACAAATACTGCAAATATGTAATGGCAGACCATCTGCTGATATCTGAAACAATATTATCGACAGTAAATATTGGGATTTGGACTAAGTTAAAATGACTTCAACCAAGATGTATGAACCTTTAATGCAAATCATCTGGAACACTGTCCCTTTTTGAAAAACCAATAACGTTATAAGAATATTATATAGTTCAATGTGAATTTGGCTTCGTGTATTTAAATGTTTAAGTATTTAAATTTAAATTTCTGAAATAATAACAACAAAACAATGCTAACCTGACTTCCTGTTATAATTTGATATGATTCTGCAAGCTTGTATTTGAACATATCGTACAATTTAACATCCGTAATTAAACATACACGACACGCAAGTAATTCCTCCATCTTTTAAGTGTTAGTTTCATACAATATTCTTAATTAAATTAGTTGATTTTGTAACCAACTACAGTATAGCATCTCAACTCAACTCACTCGAGACTCGAGAGCTGACACATTTTACTTTTTTTTTCAACTACTCCGACTAGCACCACAGATCAACCTAAAAATAAATTAAATAGTGTTTTTTTTTAATTCAAGTGGTGGAGTCTACTTGAACAATGCTGACATGAAATAAAGCTGCTGTTCACTTGCAAACATAATAGTAGTTTTCAATATTTTATTACTGGTAACAATTTTAAGTTGGCTGCAATGGAATGCGTCACTACCTTTTCCAAAAATACCATCACAATTTACTGTGGTGAAAGTAGACTCAAACAGAAAAATGACTTATTACAACTACGTAAAGGCTATTTTTTCATAAGTTGGTGTATTTGTATAAATTCCCAACCGCAAAAAAGGTCGGCCATTTTGAATTGGAGCTACTACGCGACAGATCCACGAAAAGTGAGCCATCGGACAGATTATATAAATAAAATCTGAAATTGTTTATCTGTATCGTAATGGATAAGGACATTTCTAGCGTAGGAACTCAGTACATTATCTGTGAATGTGGTGATAATTTTCCAAATGAAAACTTTCTGAATATACACCTAGCGAACGATCATGGAGAAGTGGAAACATTTTTATGCGATGTTGTGAGTATTCACCATTTTCTGTGACTCCATTATGTCTGTATTGTTCGCTACAATTGGTTGTAACATAGATGTTATTAGCCGGTAAATCATGTTTTGTTGTGTTTGCAAAACAGTTCTAAATCGTAATATTTTGTTCTACAGAAACTTACAGCTACGTTTTTCTATTAGTTAATAATATCCATGCCTACACAGCAAGTATACTGACATTTAAGCCGTATGTTTCATAATTAAACATAGGCATAATTCTGAATCCAAATGGATATAGTAAACATTAGGTTATAGCGCCGAGTGTATAATTAACTGTTGTTTTCAGTGCCCTGAAGCCTTTACAAGCGACAGTATTCTTAGAATTCACAAGCAGACCCATGAAAACAAAACAGCCTCACCCACAAATGAACCAAAACTCAAGCCATACGCTCGGAAACTTCAGACCGAGGTGAAGAAGGAATTTCCAGTGAAGAAACCACCGGTTATTAAATTGAAGAACTTGAAGAGGATAGATTCTATCACTCTAATACAGAATTTGAAGTCATTGGGAGGGTGAGGTTCGATAGTAAATTATCATTTGTTCCATTTTAAGCTAATGCACAGAATACATTGGTATGCTCTGAAGTACACAAATCTATGGATTTACGTAAATTTATTGGCTTAAAATTGAGTAAACTTAATTCAGAATTTACTTTAACCCTTTAACGGGCAAGACTCGAAATCGTGGGTTCAAGCCTCAATGCCATTCTATAGTATGAAAAATTCTGTACCAGAAAAAAATACAAAAAGATAGTGCTATAAGGTGGTGGTTTTTGAGACCGGTGCCCTATAAAGGGTTAAAACTTATATAACAATACTGTCGCAATATCTTATCCCCTCGTCAGTGGCGAGGCCCGATTTTAACATTTTCTCAACCGCCCGCATCTGTGGCGAAGCCCGATACCGCCCGCATCTGTGGCGAAGGCCGATTTGGACATTGAGTAATAAAGCTGACAAATGTATACCTGTCTCTTGCATATTCATTGAGGTGTGTAGCTAGTGAAATAGGACAGATAGAAAACTTGGCCTTGAGCAGCTGCTGTGCGAAAGAGCCATTGTATGGGCAGTTTCTTAGAATTGGTGGCCTGACAATCCTTGTCTGTGACAAAGCCCGAACTGGGCTCCACAGACAACGCCTTTTCGCCATTTTTCGCTGGCCATAATTATAGCATGCAGAGTGGACCCATTTCATGACTGGCTTCTTTGATAATCAAGTTCAGTCAAGTCAAATATTTTGTATTTTAACGATAAACCGGTCTTAATCGCGTAAACTTATACCTATTTAGACCCGTTTATCATTAAAATATGAGTGATAATTGAGAAGATCATATAAAAATATTTTTTATTTGTATGAACAAAAATTATAGTCCCAATACACTTCACCCCGCTTAATTGGCATCAAATGGTTAATCAGCTACACCTCCGAGTTTCATTATGACCACAATCCCCTTTTCTTCCCAAAAAAAAAAAACAAAAAAACATTTCAATCTGATTTTTAACTGCCCTTTAAAGTCAACTAAAAATAGTACATTGTGCATCAAGGGAGGTAAGTACGGAATTACTAACGAGTGTGTTAGAAGCCCGACGCCGTAGGCAGAGGGCTTTTAATGACTCGAGTTAGTATTCGGCTTACTGACCGTGATGCATACAATGTTTTCATCTCACTTGCCGACAAAAAAATAAGTTTTAAGACAAAATATTATTTTATGACGTACTGACATTTCTATTACTCCCGCTACGCATGCAAGCAATGGCGCGCTTAGACAGCAAGTGTGATGTAAAACTTTTTATATATCCAGAATAATCAAGATAGAACCTGCAGTGGAGGCACCAGACCCACCGCAGCCTGAAATAGAACCAGAACCGGAGCCAGAACCAGAACCAGAACCAGAAATGGAGGAAGAGGGACAGGTGGTGATTAAGACTGAAACAACAACTGAGGAGACAGAGGAGATATATTATCAGTGTGATGTGGTAAGCGTTTTTTGCATTATTGTCTGCTCATACTTCCTCCGTAGCCTAGTTGGTAGTGACCCTGCCTACGAAGCTAGAGGTTCTGGGTTCGAATACCGTCAAGGGCATTATTTGTGTATTTATTTATCACAAATATTTGTTCCTTGGTCATGGCTGTCTATGTATTTAAGTATCTATCTATTACATATATCGTCGCCTGGTACCCACATCACAAGCCTTAATTGAGCTTACCGTGGGACTAGGTCGATTTGTGTAAGATGTCCGAGATATTTATTTATTATTATTTATCACTAAGCTGTTCATATGGCCCCGTCTACTTACTATTTTCTTTCAATCCTCAGTGCAACTCCATATTCTACACAGAGTGGGATTTCAACATACACTACCAAAGCAAGCACGCCCTGAAACTGGAGTCCTCAGCGGAGCAGATCCTAGAACAGCATCTGATGGACGAGCACGGAGATGTCAGTGTGAAGACTGAGTCGGACACGGCTTATTACTACGAGTGTGAGACGGTGAGATCATCATATCAGCCCCTTAGCCTAGTTGGTAGTGACCCTGCCTACGAAGCTCGAGGTTCCGGGTTCGAATCCATGCATGCATTCTTTGTGTATTTATTTATCACAAATATTCGTTCCTTGTTCATGGCTGTTTATGTATTTAAGTATCTATATGTATATATTATTATTATTTTTCTTCTTTATACTTCTCAACATTCCAAAAGGAATATTGGTGTAATGATATGCACGGGCCAGAGCCAAGTGCATGTCATATTTCATCATTATATTAATTATGCATATTATACGGGGGTAATGTTTGTTGATTGTGTATGCTCGGAGGTTGGGAATCGCTCTGTAAAAAGTTTTCTGACTATTCGGCATGTGTTCAAAATGACTGCTTTCTGCATTACTAAATATGAAGATGGCGACAGAGACAGGGTTTTTATTGATGTGTGTAAAGTAGAGGCATCGTAAGAAGTCGTTTTTGACGTTTGTTTGCACATGAAGTTATGTAAATGTTCACAGATAGTATAATGGAGCAAATGTCAAACTTCATTGTTGCCTGTACGGAATAGTGATGTTACTACTGTTGCTGCAATTTACCGATACGTCAATCGAAATAAATAAGTAAACCTTTTTTTATGGAGGTACGAATAATTGCTATAATAGTAGGTACGCACATATCGTCAGTTGTAATATGAATTAATGTAACCACCAAATGACGAAGTCGTATGGCCCTCCTGAAAAGTTTCAGGAGGGCCATAAAACGAAATGGACATTTATAAAAACAATGAAATAAATACAAATGAAAATCATCAAAAGTGGAATTTCGGAATTTAGTGTAACTCACAAATTGAAACCGAATTGCTTATGAGCCATACAATGCAGATGGCGCTTACAGCAGTGACGTTAATAAAAATATGGTGAGTACATTAGGAAAGACATGTTTTGTACTTACAAATTCGTACTTACGTTAAAATATTGTCTATGATTTTTGGAAACCTTTACATACGTTAATAAAAAAAGTAGAAACCTAATAAAATGGCAAAGTTTTTGTTAACGTATTCGACATTTTTTTCTAGATATCAATATTTTATATACACCGTTCGATAGAGCAGGAAATTTGCAGTCGAACGGTATACTTAACTCAATTTCGTCAGCCCGTGTGCCCGGTGGATACGCGGCTTTACAGACTGTGTTGAACTTGACAACCCGATAAATGTCAAAATTGTTGTAAAATCACGTACCTATAATTTTATTTTTCGTATAACAATAACCCCATTTTCATTTAAAAAATCGTACTCATCATTTTATGACTAAACGTAATTTGTGAAAGTGGTTGTTAGATTCAATCACACAAACATAATTGTGTCAATATATGTTTAGTTTTTATTTTATTTAGAATGTACTGATGACTCGCATGCGAGTCACGGCCATGCGGAAGCGTTGAATCATGACCCATAAGCTGAGTCCTTGGCCCTGAATGAATCAGGTTCAAGTAAAACGTAATCCCACTTACGGAGGCTCTCGCTAACAGAGGTTGTGGATGCTATGAATTTTGCTTATAGAGGTCACGTCCTATCCGTCCTATAAAAAATCCTACCTAAATGCGACTTTACGTCATTATGACGTCTCCGGCACCAAAATTTCGATGCCTGCTAATGATTCTAAGTAAGATTACCAAACACTTTTTTAATTCGGATATTCGGATTACCTAACACTTTTTTAATGGCAAGTACCTACCAGATCTAACGCCCTTTCGCACTTGACTGAAAATTTTACCACGATAAAATCGAGCGTTTCACAACACTATTGTGAGCTGTCAAAAACGACTTCTTACGATGCCTCTACTTTAGCTGTTGTGGGATGACACCCGTGGTAGACAATACAATGGGTACTATGGTAACGTTCGTCAGTTTCCATAGTCTAGCTATTTCTTCTTTGAGATCGGTATATTTGGCGAGTTTTTCGGCTATCGTGTTTTGTACATTGTGGGTGTTGGGGACGGCAATATCAATCAAAAAGGCTGATTTGTTTGTTTTGTCTACCACAGTGATCTCGGGTCTATTATAATGTGTAGTTCGGTCGGTCAGGATAGCTCTGTCGAAATACATCTTGTAACAGTGGTTTTCCAAAACACTATCGGGGGTATATTTATAGTACGGAACGGCTGATGGGGATTTTAAATTGTATTTTATTGCAAGTTTTTGGTGTACTATGTTAGCTACTTGGTCGTGCCTGTGTTTATAGTCAGTCTGTACTATTGCTCTACATGCTCCGGTGATATGCTGTATAGTTTCTCCTACGCTATTGCATCTCCTACATGTATCCGAGAGTCTATTTTTCATAATAAATTTCTGGTAGTTACGGGTCTCTATTACTTGGTCCTGAATAGCCATAATGAATCCCTCAGTCTCCGGAAAGAGTTCGCCACACTTCAGCCAAGCGTTCGACGCGTCTATGTCGACTTTAGGTTGGCTTAAATCATGGCGATGCCTTCCGTGTAGAGATTTTGCACTCCATTCGGCTATTTTAGTTTTGTTGTCAGTTAATTTTTCACTTGTTTGCATACTTTTGTCTTTTAGGTTCAGTGGTGTAAATTTATGGTCGTTCTGTTCAATGGCGCTGTGGATGGGAGAAGAATTAGATTTTTGGTGAAAGTAGGACCTCATTGCTGTAATCTGTTTGTTGTGTAGATTTGTAAAGTCTATAAGTCCTCTTCCACCTTCTTTACGGGGTAAGGTCAGTCTTTGTATGCAAGATCGGGGGTGGTGTTTCCTGAATTTCGTCATTGTGGTGTTTATAGTTCTCTGGAAACTTTGGAGATCTGATCTGCTCCATTTGATAACACCAAATGAATATGTTAGAATAGGCACTGCATAAGTATTGATAGCTTTGCTCATGTTTCGGGAATTTAGTTGTGTTTTAAGTATCGAATTAAGTCGGTATTTAAACTGTACTTTTAGTTTGTTTTTGGTTTCTTTAAGCTGTATTTGTTGTGATTGCAAGTAACCCAAGTACTTGTAGCCTGTTATTCATCTATTGGATCTATGGTTTCTCCGGTTTTTAATGTATACGAATGTTTATAAGTTCTGCCTGCTTGAATACTGTTTACTTTACATTTATCGATTCCGAATTGCATACGGATATCTTTAGAAAATTCTTCAGTTAAGCTAGCCAATCGTGCTAGGTCACATTGGTTTGAGGCGTACAATTTAATATCATATTATTATTATATCATCGCATGGTATCTACATCACAAGCCTTAATTGAGCTTACCGTGGGGACTAGGTCGATTTGTCAATCAATCAATATATTTATTTGCTAGAATACATAATACAGGTTCTGGTACAAGATGTTAAGGTACAGTGGATACAGTATTCAGTCTAGTAAAGACATGCAAATGCAGAGATTTGTGGACTATATAAAAAACAGAAACAACGACACTTACAAAACGATTAAGTCAAGAGAGAGAGAGAATAAAAAAAATACAACCAATTCAATTCACCAATGTCAAAAAGAAAATACAATATCAATAAATTAAAAAAAATAATAATAATACAATATCACAATATCAACGAAAATGAACCTACACCTATTATGTCTATTTTTTTGAATCGTACATATTGAAATTCAATAATTCATTCGTACTGTAAAAACATTTATCCAACAGCCATTTAGTTATTACATTTAAAAATTTATTATATTGTAATTGCCTTATACAGTACCGGCCAATAATATATCACATTCGTGACTTTTTGTATGAGCGTGTATAGAGTAAGCGGCACATGTTCGCATGTAGATAGCATATTATTTTGGTACTTTTGCACAGTTTAATGATGAATACTGCAATTAAGTATTGTGAATTGCAATTGGAGACACAGCATATTGCTAAAATAGCTGTAGTAAAAAAAAGAATTTTACTAAGAAATCCATGCCTTACGCAAAATCTCTTTATGAAAAAATCACTACATGATGACCAGTTTTTTCATCGCTAGTGTAAAGGCCTATGCCTAGACTATCTATAGTCGTGAGGTGGAAAGTGTGAAAAACACTTACAAAAATAAAAATAAATCTACTGAATAAAACCTGTATGTGATATATTATTGGCCGGTACTGTATCTTCTGGAAGACTATTAAAAATAACAACACACATGTTGCACGCATTTTTCCTATAAATCGCAGAAGAACACTGAGTTTGGTACAATAGATCCCTATATTGAGATCTCTGCTCTCTAGCTAACACATCTGTCCTGCGTCTAAAGAGTTCAGGATGTTTTTTGACAAACTGACAAGCTTTCTTTATATACATGCATGGCAATGGTAAAATATTGAATTCTTTAAACAGCGGCCTGTGGTCGTCGATGTTCCAGATATTGGCTATGGCCCGGATGCACTTTTTTTGTCTAAGAAAGGCTCTACTCACATCGACAGAATTTCCCCAAAGCAACAGCCCGTAGTTTAGCAATGAAGAAACATAACCATGATATGCCGTGATTGCCGCTTCAACTGACACAGTCAATCTGAGTCTCCTCAAGGCAAATGCAAAACTGTCCAGCTTGGTACAAACATAGTCAACATGAAGTTTCCAGTTTAAATATTTATCAATATATATACCCAAAAATTGTATGCTTTCACAATTATCTAATTCTGTACCATTATAATTAACATTAATATGATTTATCGTGGTATTATATGATTGGAACTGCATATAAAAAGTTTTGTTAAAATTAATGTGAAGATTATTACTGCTAGTCCACTGGCATATTTCAGCTAATGATTTATTTATGAATTCTTCATGTGAAGAAATATCATGGGCTTTCACTATGAACTTGTGTAAGATGTCTTAAGATATTTATTTATTTTGAACTTCAAAAGAGTTTCCGCTCTGTCAGCCTTTGTAGTCTAGTTAGTAGCGGTTAGATTATGTATTGATCGATAAGGTTTATTAATAAATAAATATCTTGGTACATCTTACACAAATCAACCTAGTCCCACGGTAAGCTTAATTAAGGCTTGTGACGTGGTTACCGGGCGACGATATATATAATAGATAGATACATATAGATACTTAAATACATAGACAGCCATGACCAAGGAACAAATATTTGTGATAAATAAATACACTGTTCAAGTTTGCAACCTTTCGGTTTATTGTGGCAGTACTACCAATATAGAATTTAAAAGTTTGACGTTTTTCCCCCTCCCTAGGATTGGCGAAAAACGTCAGTGTGATTTAAAACGGTCGTTGAGTCAACACAGTTCTCGCTTTCGTAACTTCTTCGTATTAGAATTTAAACACCATTGACACGTACCGTAGCTCAGTCAACATATTATAATAGTGGAGGCAGCAAGTGCTAAGGAACCCTCAAGACCGTGTCTGTAAGGCGGACGCTAGGCTAAGTTGGACGCTGAAGGTAACGATTTAGGTGACTTCAGCTGGCCGGAGGAGCCCGATCTGAACCGACAGCAGAACAGCAAAGCCTGGGATCCAATCTCCAGCATCCGGAACAGAAGGTAACCTTATTCACTTCGCTTTAGTTTCCCGTAATTTTGAATTAGCAACAACGTTCTTGCTCACCCACCCTAACGTATTCTCATTAAAAATACTTTCGTCGTAACGGTTAATTCTCGAATTTATTTACAGTCCACTTCTTTCGTTTCCTTAACATACACAAATAATGCCCTCGCCGGGATTCGAACCCGGAACCTCCAGCTTCGTAGGCAGGGTCACTACCAACTAGGCTACGTAGGCTGTGTTTATATTCACACTACAAAGCCAACACTGACAATAGAAAGTTTTAAAAACATTTTACCAATTTTTCTACCTACGCAGCGTAGGACGTCCACCCACAAGATGGACAGACGACCTTATGAAGGTCGCCGGGACACGCTGGATGCAGGTCGCATCTAACCGGTACATGTGGAGGTCCAGAGTGGAGGCCTATGTTCAGCAGTGGACGTCTTATGGCTGAGATGATGATAATGATGAATATTTGTTACTAACTAATACATCATCACATACATCATCAGCCTGTGATAGTCCACTGCTGGACGTAGGCCTAAACTATGCGTATAGACGCATTAGGAGGTATATGCCCATAATCGCCACGCTGGGCAAGCGGATTGGCGATCGCAGTAATGTGTCCACTATGGTGACGCTGCTGCCCATCATCAATATTTATCAAATAATGGTCAGTGACACTTCAATCCCTTAGTCGACTCTTACGACACCCGCAAGAGGAGTTGGGGTGGTGACAAATGTATTCTTACTGCCGTCACCACACGGCCAAACTAATATAATGTTTTATATACAGTGCCACAAGATCTTCGCGAGCGAGAAATACTTCAATATCCACTACAACAAAGCGCACGGCGGCCTGCAGCCCGTTCCCGAGGACGACGAACATGAGGTACACAACCAAAGTCCACTGCTGGACATAATCAGGTCAAAATCAAAGTCAAATAATAGGCATGATGACTGGCAAGTCAAATCAGCATCTTTTTTCGAACTGTCAAAACGATCACCACTATGGAATTTTATATGAAATACTCAAAAGTGACGTCACGTTTGAGTACTGTCAAATGACCTACTCTTTTAAGTTCTTATCAATTTATTAAATAGAAGTTCTGTACAAAAATTACTGCAATCTACATCTTAGTAATAATTTCTTCATGTATTATGTCGTGCATAATGTTAAATAATTTATTTTAACTACAGTCATCATCCCTATTCTTTATTCAAATTGGAATAGCAACAAACTCTTTTGAATCGTCTAGGTATTAAAACTACTTCCGGTTCGAGCCCTACACCGCTGACCCAAGAAGAACTGGTAAGAAACTTGGCGGGAATTAAGCGGGGTCAAAAGCTATTCATAAAACTGATGACTATACCCCGAATTGTTGTGGCCGTGGGTGTGTAGGCACAAGGTGGACTGATGACCTGGTGAAGGTCGCAGGAGTCCGCTGGATGCGGGTGGTGCAGGACCGGTCATTGTGGCAATCTTTGGGGGAGTTCTATTTTCAGCAGTGGACGACTTTCGGCTGATATGTTGATGATGAAGTAGAAAAAAAAATATGGCTGACTTTCCATAGCATTTCACGTCGTTTACACAAATACACATTTGTCAGCCTCCGTAGCCTAGTTGGTAGTGACCCTGCCTACGAAGCTGGAGGTTCCGGGTTCGAATCCCGGCGAGGGCATTATTTGTGTATTTATTTATCACAAATATTTGTTCCTTGGTCATGGCTGTGTATGTATTTAAGTATCTATTTGTATCTGTCTATTATATGTCGGAGACCTGAGTTACAAAATCTAGAAAACGATAAGCAATGTTTTGCTTGGAGTGGTCTTTGCTTGGTCCATGCAGGTAGATGATAAATCAGGTTGGGATCTACCCACCTATGAACAGGTGGCTGATGACCTGACAGTATAAAAGGTCACTACTGCAGTGTTCATCAATTCATTCTCGTGTTAGACATTGAACGATTCACTCTTGTCTTGTTATGTGAAGGGTTTACATTCTTACGAAGGAAGTTATTTCTATGGGGTATGCATCTATGCATGGACGCAAGCTTAGAACTCTCCATTCGTTTTCTACTAGTGCGTAGATGCGTAGATACAGTATTGAGTACTGTTAGTAACGAGTAGCTAGGAGGCATATAACTAAAATCCTGCCCTCTTAGCTCGGCTGTCGTTCGGGCTCTCCGTCATATATATATTGTCGCCTGGTATCCACAACACAAGCCTTAATTGAGCTTACCGTGGGACTAGGTCGATTTGTGTAAGATGTCCCAAGATATTTATATTATGGAATAGGTTTACTATGTGGCGCCGTGGCATACAAATTGTAAGGGCATGCATGTCACCTTATTTATACTAAATTTAAATTAGGTCTTCTAAAAATTCGTTAACGATGTCGTAGCACTTATCGACTAGTCATTTTTTAAGGAGGATTTTGAAAATATCCAATTCTTGTACAGGTTTAATTTGCAGTCGTAATTTCTTATATATTTTTGGAGCCATTCCAACTACATTTTTTTGATACAATGCTGTATTAGGTACTACATGATTAGAACGAAGACGTGTGCTGTTGAAGTTATGGTATATATGAGAGTTTTGTTTAACAAAGACCGACATTTCATAAATGTAAAGGCTAGGGAGTGTCAATATATTTTCATCACACTTGCTGTCTAAGCGCGGCATTGTTTGCGCGCGCAGCGGGAGTAATAGAAAAGTGAAATTCCCTAGGGAGTAATAGAAATGTCAGTACGTCATTTAATAATGTTATTTCTTAAAACTTATTTTTTTGTCGGCAAGTGTAATGAAACTAATGAAAAACATTATGCACAATGTACTAATGTATGTTCCATTTTCTGAACAGTGGAATGAAATGATTATTCAATCAGTTTTTTGTTGAAAACTAGTAAACTTAATATTAAAAAATTATATAGATAATATACTGGATTTTTTTTTATTGTGAATTTATTCTTTATTCGGTTCATATAGTAGGTAAATTAAATTATGTT
Source organism: Thaumatotibia leucotreta (assembly GCA_025490895.1). Lineage (NCBI taxonomy): Eukaryota > Metazoa > Arthropoda > Insecta > Lepidoptera > Tortricidae > Thaumatotibia > Thaumatotibia leucotreta. The sequence continues at coordinate 34,027 of JALPQI010009364.1, forward strand.
TTCTTTGGTGAAACTAATATAATCTTTTATAATATTTTCTTCGTTTACCGCGAGGATTACACATGAAATAAAACTATGAAAACGGATAAACTCGCGTATATTAACTAATTTTAACCCTTAGGTGCATATGGTATCACACATTCTATTTCTGAAATGACTTATGTAAACAATCGATGCCAATTAGAACTCTGTTGCTCAGTGTGACAGTCGCAATTGATTACTTATTTCGACATGTGTCATTTCGGTCGTATCATTTTTGATACTGTATGCACCTAAGGGTTAACTTCATTCCGACGTTTCGAACACTTTACATGGTTCGTGGTCTGCGGATGACTGGCAATGGAGGAAATTGGATAAAAAAAAACTATTTTTAAATAATTCCGCAATATCCCCGGGTTCATAATGGTCATCTACGCTAACAGGCAGACCAGGCTTCACATTCATTTGCTGAGTACCTTTCCAAAAATCCTTGAACTTTTTGTTAGAGTGCGACGTAGCCAACTTGTCCATTTTCAACTGCTCTTGACGATCTAAACACCATCTACCTCTATCTAAATAAGAAAGATAAGTACAAAACTACCCACAAAGAAAAAAAAAACCCGAAAACTAACCCTATAAAGTGTTCGAAACGTCGAAAAGAAGATAATATTAGTTAATATACAGTTTGTCAGCCTCTGTAGCCTAGTTGGTAGTGACCCTGCCTACGAAGCTGGAGGTTCCGGGTTCGAATCCCGGCGAGGGCATTCTTTGTGTATTTATTTATCACAAATGTTTGTTCCTTGGTCATGGCTGTGTATGTATCTAAGTATCTATACGTATCTATCTATCATATATATCGTCGCCTGGTACCCACATCACAAGCCTTAATTGAGCTTACCGTGGGACTAGGTCGATTTGTGTATGATATCCCAAGATATTTATTTATTATTATTATTTATTCTACTGTCGAATGGTATACGCGGCCTGTTAAGTTTATTTTCCGGCGTCTACAGTAATGTTATTAAATGAAGATGTCGTTGCAGCCTATGGAGGCGCCAGAACCGGAGCCGATGGAGCCAGCGATGGACACCAAACACAAGGCGCCTGAGCAAGTCGTCTACTACAAGTGTGACCTGGTAACTTATCCGTACAACAAATAAAACATGGAAGCCGCACGCCATACTAAATTGCCTTTCAAAAACGGCCCTGTATTTTAGTTGACAAGTGTCACCTCTTCAATGCATCATGGTAATGAATTTCAATATCAACATATAAAAACATAAACCACCATTTAAAAATAGTTGTGATTGGTCCGTCAAAGTTTTGATTGGCTACATTGTACGAGTATAAACATAATATATGTCAAAGAATCTTTGACACCGCGCAACATCTGATGTTGCGCCGAAATATTCGCGGTGTTAAGAAAAGCATGCCTATTGTTCAATTGTGCCAAGATGGGCAGAACATACCATCTTGGCACAATTGAACAATAGGCATGATGACTGTCAAGTCAAATCGGCATCTTTTTTTGAACTGTCAAAACGATCACCACTATGGAATTTTATATGAAATACTCAAAAGTGACGTCACATTTGTGTACTGCCAAATGACCTACTCTTTTAAGTTCTTTTAAATTTATTAAATAGAAATTCTGTACAAAAATTACTGCTATTCTTAGTTATAATTTCTTCGTGTATTATGTCGTGCATAATGTTAAATAATTTATTTTAACTAACAATCATCGTCGCTATTGTTTTTGGGGGCATGTTTTGAGCTGGCGTTAGACGTCCATGTTATATATGGTCGCAGACATCTGTTTATCAGAAATATTGTGTCACCTATGAAATTGGCATTGTCTTAGATTTTAGTTGGTCCTTAATTTCATTATCTAAAGAGTAACTTAGATTTCTTTTTGTTTTCAACAGTGCACTGTAACTAAGGTGTTTTCATACTGATATTTTATTTTCTTAACCTACCGGCCAGACAAAATAATTTTCCAATGAATTTTGAATTCATAATGTAGGAGATTGAATAGAATTTATTTTGTTTGAGGATACCTTTTTATAGCCCTCTGCAACTGAGGTGACGTACCGCAGACGTATTTGGGTCATTTGCAGTAAAAGTGTACCTTTTAATTTTTATATGCGATCATGGACTGTAATACGCCATTTTACTAAGCATCGTGCGTACTTTTCAGTTATGAAACAAAAAAAGTATGTCTCTAATGTCACGAAAATAAGTATGTAAATTGAGATTACTCAGTTTAGTTACTCCCATACTAAATGTATGAAACGAAATGTAACGAAACTGATAAAAAAAATCTCAAATTCATTACAGAATTTTTCATACCTTTAGTTCCTTTTCCATACTTATTTATTTTTTCATACATACTTATTTTCGTGATATTAGAGACATACTTTTTTTGTTTCGTAACTGAAAAGTACGCAGTAAAATGGAGTATTACAGTCCACGATTGCATATAATAATTAAAAGGTGCATATTTACTGCAAATGACCCATTTTCAACTTTATGGTATTGATAATAAGACACATGTCACGTGACCTACAGTGGCAGAGGGCTAGAGGAAAAGCATTATTCAATAATAAGCTATGAAAACAACTGTTGCCATATGAAAGAATGTTTAATTTCAGTGCAAAATCCTGTACCCGAGCGAGAAAGCGTACAACCTGCACTTCGACAAGAAACACGGCGGGCAAAGTTGCCAGGAAATTCAGAGTACCGGCTTCCAGATACTAGAACAAGAGTTATCGGAAGACCACCCCTTCACGGTGCCTTTAGAAGTCTTCTCATGTGAATTCGTAAGTTTGTCTCTTAACACTAATGTCATAATGCCTAGTAATTGTTGGAGCAAAGTTGCAAAAAGGGCGGGCAAAGTTGCATAATAATATACAGCTTCCTTGGTAAGTTGGTACCTATCTGAGCTAGATTTTGCGGATGACCACCCTTTCACTATGCCTTTGGAAGTGTTCTCATGTGAACTCGGTAAGTTTCTGCCTTACCAGTAATTGCACAGTGCCTATTAATTCTAGGAGCAAAGTTGCGTAAACGCTGGGAAGAGTTGCCAAGTAATACAGAGCTTTATTGGTATCTGAGCTAGATTTTGCGGAATAACAATTATTCACAGTTCCTTGGAAGTGTTCTCATGTGAATTCTTAAGTTTCTGTCTGACCATTAATGCCGGAGTGTATAGACCTTTCAACAAAAAACACGGTGGGCAAAGTTGCCAGGAGATACAGAATACCGGCATCCAGATGTTAGAACAGAGTTATCGGAAGACCACCCCTTCATAGTATCTTTGGAGGTGTTCTCATATGAATTCGTAAGTTTCTGTCGTACTAATTCCAGAGTGTATAGATTTTTGGAGCAAAGTCACACATATACAGCAAAAAAATGACAATGCAATAGACATAAAGCTGAGTAAATACCTTTTCAGCGAAGAACATGAGAATTTGAGAGGTATAAATTGTGTAAATCAACTTTTTTCTGTCTGTAACCATGGTAATACATGGTTACGGTCTCCTTAGTAACGCTGGTTTTAAAGTCCATTAATCCTTAGCTGTCTTATCTAGTAAACAACTTTCTAAACTAAAAGTATACGTTTTCTGTTTTAAACTGCCATATTTGCGTAAAGTCCATTCATCCATAGCTGTCTTATCTAGTAATCAACTTTCTAACCTAAAAGTACACGTTTTCTGTTTTAAACTGCCATATTTGCCTATACCAAAATACCTGAGTCCGTATTTGTGCAGTCCGTCTAAAGTGATTAGTAAATAGCTTATTTTTTATCAAGGAAACAGAAGTTTACAACAGGAAACGTGTACTTTTAGGTTAGAAAGTTGTTTACTAGATAAGACAACTAAGGATGAATGGATGCTACTTAAATTATTCAAACATGCAATATTCTAGTGTTAATAAGCCTTTTCCTTAATGGGCTATCTTTAAACATGGACTACATGCATGTTTTCATAATTTGAGTAGCATAATTTTGTATAAAACCAGCGTGAGTCAGGTGACCGTAAACATGGCAATAACAGACAGAAACAAAACCGGCCAAGTGCGAGTCGGACTCGCGCTTACCATTATCAATTTATTATTAAAAAAATACAGTTAAATCAACCTACCTCAAAAACTATAGGAGATAATTTAATCAAACCAAAAATCGTTGATAGAGTTTATTAATGTGCATAACAACATATGTACATATATTTTATTTAGAATTTTATATCGCGTAGTTTAAAAAATAGAGGGGGGAGGGACATTTTTCAGACTTTGAGAGCCGATATCTCGAAAACGATTTGCTTAAATAAAAATAAGATTTATAAACCTTCATAATATATCATTTTCAAAGACCTTTCTATTAATACCCCACACACTTATATACAACTAAACAAAATTTTCTATCCCTCAGTTACATGTATGGAGGGTAGGGTGGATCGATTTGTTTATTTTTGGAAATTCATAAAATAATCTTTATGGATCGATACTTCGTGGCTAGAGAAACAAAAAATATTATGATCATTTTTGGATTTACTTTCATTTTGTACTTCGTTTATAGGCCCAAAGATCGACTCTATTTTTAAGGTTTTTTAAGAAAAGTCAGTAGTTCGTGGATATTTTCCGTTTTACTTTTATGTAGAAACAAAATAATATTATTTGTCATAAATTTAGAATTTGCACAATTTAATTACATGAAAATTATAACCAGTATCGGCAAAAACTGGTTTTCAACTTTGAGGCTCTTGCGGCAGTACTTGCCAAATGACTAGCGGAAAAAGATATATTGTTAAAGAATGTTAGTTTTTAAGACCATCATTTTATTGGCCCGCGCTTCCAAAAATCCGAATTTTTTTTTTTTTATACTTCAATGTATGAACCAAAATTTTTTTCCATGAATTTCTGAAACGCGGCCCTATTAGAATAATCTGTCTAAAAAGTAACATCTTCAACAATATATCTTTTTCCGATAATCATTCGGGAAGTACTGCCGCAAGAGCCTCGAAGTTGAAAATCATTTTTTGGAGATACTGCTAAGAATGTTCTTATAATTAAACCACGCAAATCCAAAATTTATGCAAAACAATCTTATTTTGGTTATCCATAAAATTAAAACAGAAAATATCCATGCTCATCTGAGTTTCCTCAAATGAACCTCAAAAATAAGGCCGATCTTCGGGCCTCTAAATGGGGTCCAAAATGATAAAATATCCAAAAATGGTCATACTATTTTTTGTTTCTCTAGCCACATAGTATCGATTCGTAAAGATTATTTAATGATTATCCGAAAATAAAAAAATCAATCCACCCTAATGGAGGGCCCCCAACCCAATGGTCTTTTTTACAATTTAGTATCATAATCCTGTAGCAGTTCATACAACAGATACGTAGGATGCCCTGAAAATTGCCGAATTTTGCCTGAAATGCCGGGAATTTAATACTTAGGAACGTATATTTGACATGTGTTATACCTCTTTCTTACAAGCATAGTCTCATTATTCGAAAACACTGGCCACTTAGAAAAAAAAAACAATGTCCGATTTTCAATTGTTTTTTAAAGTCGTTGAGTCGCTGGTGAAAATGGAGCTGTCCCGCGAAAGTTTTAGAGCAATGATTTATTATGACTTTAAAAGTGGATTAACACAACAACAATGTGGAGACCGATTAACTATTGCTTTTAGTAGTGAAGCACCTTCAAAGACGACCATATACAGGTGGTATTCGGAATTCCAACGTGGCCGTGTGTCTCTTGCGGATGACGTACGTGAGGGTCGACCGAAAACGGCCGTTACCGATCAAAACATCGATGTTGTTCGCCAACTGATAAAGGAAGATAGGCATGTTACATATCGGGAGATTCAGGAGACTTTAGGCATTGGAATGAGTCAGGTACAAGTTATTTTACAACAAGAGTTGGGCGTGCGGAAGTTATTTTCCCGGTGGATTCCTCACTTGTTATCTGACGACCAGAAAACGGTACGTGTCAATTGGTGCCGCAAAACTTTAAAAAGATTTAATGGAGGAAGCTCAAATGCCGTTTTTAGTATTGTGTCAGGTGACGAATCATGGATTTACGCATATGAGCCTGAATCGAAAAACCAATCTCGAGTTTGGGTTTACGAAGACGAACCGAAGCCGACAAAAGTTGTTCGTTCTCGCAGCACGATCAAAAAAATGGTAGCCACGTTTGTCTCCAAATCGGGTCACGTGGCGACTATCGCTCTTGAAGATTGAAGAACTGTCAATGCCGATTGGTATATAGGCGTTTGTTTACCGATTGTTTTTGCTGAACTGCGAAAAACTAACCCTAACCGCCGTATTATACTACACCATGATAATGCCAGCCCTCACACCGCTCAGAAAACAGACGACTATCTGAAGGGCGAAAACGTCGAATTACTGGACCATCCTCCGTACAGCCCCGACCTAAGTCCCAACGATTTTTTTACTTTCCCGAAAATAAAGAATCGGTTGCGTGGTCAGCGTTTTCAGACCGCGGAAGAAGCAGTCGACGCTTATAAAATGGCCATTTTGTCAACCCCCACTTCAGACTTCAATAACTGTTTTAAAAACTGGTTTCAGAGAATGAAAAAGTGTATTAAACACAAAGGAGAATACTTTGAAAAACAATAAAAGTACTTTTATTTCATTAAAATGCGTATTTTTTCCGATTCCCGAAACTTTCAGGGCAACCTACGTATCCTTACCAAATTTCGTTATTGTAGCATTTATAGTTTCCGAGTAAATCGGCTGTGACAGACGGACATGACGAATCTATAAGGGTTCCGTTTTTGCCATTTTGGCTACGGAACCCTAAAAAAGTTGATTCACCCAATTATGTACATTTGATTTATGTCTTTTTATTCGCAGTGCACAAAAACATTCACTATGAAGCGCTCCCTACAAGTACACCGGAAGCGAACGCACGGCGAGGAGCTGCAGGAGAACGCCGAGCGCAGCGCCGCGAGGGGCTCTAGCAGGAGCAAGGTGTGCGACGTCTGCGGCCGCGCTTACAACGTCAGTACCAACAACAATACGTAGACTAACACAGTCCAGAGGGCCTAGTGTAGGTAATAACTTATAAAAAACGTCTCGATCGCGTTTACGCTGCGACCATATATGACATAAACGTCTAACGCCATCTCAAACATGCCCCCAAAAACAATTGTTCAATTGTGCCAAGATGGACAGGACATAACGCTTTTCTTAACACCGCGCATATTTCGGCGCAACATCTTTGACAAATGTTTATAGAATATCGCCAATCACAACTTTGATGGACCAGTCACTACTATTTTTAAATGGCGGTTTAAGTTTTGATAGGTTGATATTGAAATTCAATACCGTGATGCATTGAAGAGGGGGTGACACTTGTCAACTAAAAATCAGAACCGTTTTTGAAAGGCAATTTAGTATGGCATGCGGCTTCCATGTTCTATTTGTTCGTAGCGTTTACGTTTTTCCTCGCCATTTCATACAAATTATGATGAAAACGTAAACGCGATCGAAACGTTTTTTATAAGTTATTACCTACACTAGGCCCTCTGAGAGTAATTTTACCCAAAAACAAATGTCAGTTAATCAATTAAATTGTGGAATATTCTTGAAGTACCTTTACCCACCATGTATGTGAAATAATCTCAATTGACTATGTAACTTTGTTCCAGTGGTGCCATAAGATCATCAAAATAACATTGTTAGGTTGTTTTTTCTTCAGAGGGTGATTTTATCACTACATACATGAGACAATCACAATATAATTGTGTAACTTTGCCCCGAGTTATAAAACTAATATTTCTTTTCAGTCTAACGCCGCGTTACGCTACCACCAGCGGCGTCACACTGGAGAGAAACCGTATCCCTGCACCATCTGCCCGAAGCGGTTCACTATGCCCATGTTCCTACAGGTATATTATTATTACTCGGAAATAAAACACCGCACGATCAAAATTACTCTCTACTAGGTTTTCACATAGGAAGCAGGCAAAATAGGGAAAAAAAGGCAAATCGGTTAAAGCTACGTCTTGGACAGATAAATAGCCGCTCAAAATTACAGTATTTGTTGTTGATGCTTTTAAGGAGATATTTAGGTACAGATTTAAGGATATTCCTTATCTAAAATAATAATAGATAAGTAGGTGTTGCATTCTAATCACTGTAATAGCGGGGAGAAACCCTATCCCTGCAAGAACTGTGTACGCGTTCTTGTAATTGCGTTATTATATCCTATTATTGCAGTTTAACCAGCGCTACTAGAGTCACACGATATAAAATTCAATATCTCCATAAGCGAGATCCTACGTGTCTTTTTTTCTAATAAATCTTGTATGTTATCATTAAATATTCGATTATTTTATCAGTAATTATAGTATTGTAGATGTTTTCAATTGCGTTTTATGAAATTGTTGTCAATAACGTATATCGGTCTGATGTTACAGATCCATATGAGGACGCACACCGGTGAGAAACCCTACGCGTGCCCGCACTGCCCCAAAGCGTTCACCAATAAAGCAGCGCTTATCAGACACGATAGGGTAAGAGTTATAAAAAAACAAATACATAAATAAATATCTTGGGTCATCTTACTGAGATGTTGGTAACAAACGACGATATATATAATAGATATATAAATATTTTTGAACATCTTTACACAAATCGACCTAGTCCCACGGTAAGCTCAATTAAGGCTTGTGATGTGGGTGCAGGGAGCAGACGACGATATATATAATAGACATGACCAAGGAACAAATATTAGTGAGAAATAAATACACAAATAATGCCCTCGCCGGGATTCGAACCCGGAACCTCCAGCTTCGTAGGCAGGGTCACTCTAGACTACGGAGGCTGACAAAAAACATATAGATACTTAAATACATACACAGCCACGACCAAGGAACAAATATTAGTGATAAATAAATCCACAAATAATGTCCTCGCCGGGATTAAAACCCGCAATCACCAGCTTCGTAGGCAGTCACGACTAGGCTACGAAAGCTGACATATTTCTTTATATCCTCAGGTACACACAGGTGTAAAACACTACCAATGCCCCGAATTTTCTTTATACCCTCAGGTACACACAGGTGTAAAACCCTACCAATGCCCCGAATTTTCTTTATACCCTCAGGTACACACAGGTGTAAAACCCTAACAATGCCCGAATTTTCTTTATATCCTCAGGTACACACAGGTGTAAAACCCTACCAATGCCCGAATTTTCTTTATACCCTCAGGTACACACAGGTGTAAAACCCTACCAATGCCCCGAATTTTCTTTATATCCTCAGGTACACACAGGTGTAAAACCCTACCAATGCCCCGAATTTTCTTTATATCCTCAGGTACACACAGGTGTAAAACCCTACCAATGCCCCGAATTTTCTTTATATCCTCAGGTACACACAGGTGTAAAACCCTACCAATGCCCCGAATTTTCTTTATATCCTCAGGTACACACAGGTGTAAAACCCTACCAATGCCCGAATTTTCTTTATATCCTCAGGTACACACAGGTGTAAAACCCTACCAATGCCCCGAATGCGGTAAGCTGTTCACACAATCTAACTCGATGAAGCTGCATGTAAGCACGGTACACCTGAAGTTGCCGGCGCCCTACAAGAGCAGGAGCAGAAGGAACCGCAGCGAGGCGAGGGCTCTGCAGCAGGCGTTGAAAGGCTTGCCTCATGAGGAAGAACTCGTATTAGGTCAATAGGGTCTTAGGTTCAATTATCAATGGATTCTATTTTATAGTTGTCGATTTCTAAGAACGAACTTTTGACAGTTTAGAAACGAGCCTTATACACCGTGTTTTTATTGATTTCCGTTAAATTAAAGGGAAGCTTATTTAGGTCAAAAATAATCAACTTAATGTAAGTTGATTATTTTTGACTCTTAAATAAATTATTTAACATTATGCACGACGTAATACATGAAGAAATTATTACTAAGATGTAGATTGCAGTAATTTTTGTACAGAACTTCTATTTAATAAATTGAAAAGAACTTAAAAGAGTAGGTTATTTGGCAGTACTCAAACCTGACGTCACTTTTGAGTATTTCATATAAAACTCCATAGTGGAGATCGTTTTGACAGTTCGAAAAAAGATGCTGATTTGACTTGCCAGTCATCATGCCTATTGACAACGTTTCAAAGTTTTCGATGTCCCTAAATCGAAAACCATTTCGAAATATATGCATGTGGATCACAAAAAAATATTTTTTTACGCACTGTTTTTGTTAAAAACCTTAAAAATAGTTTAAAGGGGGAAATGACGTCACATAGCTGATTCAGAGCTGCCACTATAATCAAAAAATCTTGTGGGTTGGAATGTCACTTGTGTTTGGGCAGTGACATTTTGACACTTGTTACCGTTTTTCGTCGTTTTCTTATGTGTATGAAACATCAATTGTGACGTCATTTAGCTGATTCTTGACGTTTGTAACTTACGCTCTTTCTGCTCGAAGTAGTAATGAAAAGGGATTTTCGCACTAAAATAGCAATTATTTTGAAAAAAAAAACATATGTACGTGTATCTTTTAATATTGAATTCTTTCGAAACAGACAATAAAAACTAGCACTAAAAACTTTGAGGATTTAGTATGGGGAGACGGTATCGCTATAACTTTCCTAACAAAACATTCTGCCAATTTCCGAGGGGGACGAGGTAGCACACATGTAAACGATCTAACTACAAATGCATTTCTTCTTCTCGTTACTACTCACGCACACTTAAACAATACCACAACACTAAGTTAAATTATCACACTAATACAGTAAAATTTCTATGCGGACACAATTTCAAACTATCGACGTAGGTGTAATCGAACCGATTAATATGGCTTTCAAGTGTCTGAAGATTATCGTATCGATATATTTTTCTAAACGTCATAGATTGACGTGCGCCTTGGTACTATTTATTGTTGTTTTGAGTATTTAAATAAAAGTAAACAGACAATTAGTAACAGTTATTAATTAATCAACCAATTTTAATACAAAACCGCCTGAATGTCTTGCCATTAACCTACTTCAATTGATTATGTTTTCGTTTATCGCGATCGTTGACTACGAAGGCTGTAACTGTACCTAAGGAAAGTCTCGGTCAATCACGTGCATTTCGAAATCCGTAAATCAATTATAATATTTAATAAATAATAATAATTAGCGGTTGTGAAAGAAAACAATATATGTCCATAGTTCCATACGAGTGTACATACGAGTATTATTTATTTTGTTGTAGTAAGAAAGTTTTAGTTAGCTGGGGTAAAACTCACTGAGGCTTAATTGTGAATACTCGTAAGGATACAATTTGAATACAAGTGCGTAGGTACAAGGTGCGTAGGTGCGTATACATACAAGTTTTTGCAATAAGGCCGGTGATATTGATATTCCTTAGTGATTATTTTAGTAAGTACCTAAATACAATTTATAATATAGGCCCAACTAGCGTTAAGTAGCACTTGTAAAAATGAAGTTATTGAATTCGATAAGACTGTGTTTTTATTTACTTACTGTGAGAACACTAATATACGTAAACACAAGTGTCCGTATCTCGACATTTTATACCTACTCTCGACATTGTGTCATAAAGAGTAACGTTCACATCACTATGTATTTTCGCGCGTAATACGTATTCCAAATAAGCGCAATAAATATTCAACCTTATTGGCTTACATATAAGCTTAACATTAGACCAAGGCAGAGTCTTCTGTCTTACTTGATTCACTAAGTCTGATATTTCCTACAAAATTTAAAGATGGGTAGACCTTATTAACCTTAAATACGAGAATACAATAAATGTCAAACTTTCTCCATCAGTTAAAAATGAAAATACGAATTGTGTGCGATATTTTTGAAACCGATTTTGCTATCGATTCCCTGGTACTTGATTTTCTTGAACAATTTTATGTAATAAAATGTTGTAATATAAACAAATAAAGGCAAGATATGAAATGGTATCGCATATTTTGTATACATGATGTATTTGATTGAACGAGTTTTGAATCCATACATAGCACATACAGGCATTTTGACGGAGCTTGTTACGGGTACATAACGATTACAAGACTGCGAAGAATCGATTAATGAAATAGTTTTTATAAACAGGTTTGGTCAATGTACAAATTCTTGGCCAAAGTCTTTGGCAGAGGGGAAACGATATGAAGCCGACTCCATTACTAAATCCTCAAAGACTAAAAAATATGAAATGTTGTCAATTGTACCTATAGTGTGACCGTACATTCTACCACAATATGGAATGCAAAATCTTACACTAGCTTAATATTAATCAATCTAAAATTAAATTAAATAAATTTAAATGACGAATTATCAAAATATTCATTCAAATTATAAAACGGTCTTGTTTTCAAAAATGCTTTCAATTTTTTAGTCGAGAAAAGTGATAATTTAAAAAAATTGCGCGTATTTTTGATCGCTAAATTTGAGTTTGTCGCATTTTCATTGCCAGAAGTCAATCGTTACAAAAAAATTTACATCTCCAAAATTATGATGTTAAATTTTGTTTTCATCAAAGCCCTTAAGGCACTGGTCTCACCGCGAGCTACTAAGCTATGAACTATGGGCTATAAACACGAACAAAAGATACGCACTCCCGTGTAAATAAAAGAGACACTGGAGAGCGTATCTTTTGTTCGTGTTTATAGCCGATAGTTCATAGCTTAGTAGCTCACGGTGAGACCAGTGCCTTAACTATGTACAATTTATTGCAATCTACTCAAGGTTTACACTTTTGAAATTTGTCCGCCATTATGAATTGTTCATTTAGTAATCGGTAGAATGGGGTCAAAAGCGCTCTCATAAGTTGTATTATTATAATAATGTAATAGTGTTTAATTTATGTTTGTAACGACGATAATGGAGTGAAGTAAAGGTTTGATTCAATATTATGTGTTTTTATTGTAATATTTACCTTTTAATAGCCATATTATAACGCCATGTTATGTTCTTGTAAGACATATCGCCAGACATCGGATTCCGTGGGGCGAAACTTCTTGACAGCTAGGGATTTCCTATATCGATAAACTCGTTTATCGATACTAGTTCTATATACTAGTGACCGCCCCCAACATTGTGTGTGTTTTTTGTAACTATTGATCACTTTATGAAATTTTGTTATGCTCCTATAACCTCCACAGAAATTGAAGTCTTCTAGCCACCAGAAATGGATTTTTAAGCCAAGACGGAAACGCTTAACTCCCGAAAATATGGAAAAAATGTTGGTGGTTTACTTTAACAATAATCGATCGGACAGTCATGAAAAAAGCTATTTTATTAACAATGGTGTAAGTCTAATACGGGCGAAGCCCTTAACGGGTGTTAGTTTACGACATAGTAAGTACATTCAAATAACTTTTAATTAAAATAAGAGCAACAAAATTTTCCATACAAAATAATTCGGCGCGCAATGTAGAGGAACATACGTGAGTTAAATCGAGTGCGATGACAGCTAATTTCAAAAGCAGATGACAAAACTGACATATCAACAATAACAAATGTTCGTACCTACATTGCTGCTCCGATAATCTTAAAAAAATTCTGTGGGGTCATAATGAAGAGTAATTTTGAAAAAACCTTGTAATCCATGATCACACGAATGAATCCCATGCCTGGTTTAATTGATCGCCCGTATTAGATTTACACACTGTATAGGTAATACTCTTTTAATAAAAAAATATTTTATAAGCAAACCTTTGTGTGTTCATTACTATTTAGAACAAGGTATCGATAAATGAGTATATCGATATAGGAAGTCCCTAGCTGTCAAGATGTTTCGCCCCACGGAATCCGATGTCTGCATATCGCCGTACCTATACACGGCTAAAGGTATTCGGTTTACTCGTGTTACACCGTGTTTAATACACTACCTATGACAAAGCCCGGATGACGGGAGCAAAAATGCACTTGTCACTATTAGTGCTTAGTTAAATATCGACTATTCTATCGACATCCATGCCAACATTTTATGAATTAGAAATGTATTGATCAATAGCACTTTATGCAACCGTATTCATACGTGATCAGAGGTATTGCGATCTAAAATTGATAAACAATAATATGTCAATAATACCTAATATCATAAGACAGTTACAAAACCGAAATTAAAGCCTAAAAACCAGCTTGAATATGTTTCTAAAGTTCAAAGTGCACTTGTTAATATTACTTTTACGTCCTCAAGGCGAAATTATTCACAAGAACTATCAGAATGTCTTGACTAAAAAAATTGGTGTTTTAATTTTAAATATCTTTTTTTTTGACATCTGGAGAAGATGTGGAACTACTAGGGAAACCTGATAAATATAATCTATAAATTTCAAATTAAAAAATTGTTCATATGGATGTCGATAGAATAGTCGATATTTCATTAAGCACTAGTGAAAAGTTCATTTTCGCTTCTTTCGTCCGAGGTTTGAATGAGCTTGCAGGTTACAAGTAAAACGAAAATATGTTTTATAATTTGTTTATTCGTCTTTGAATAGCACA
>JALPQI010009365.1:0-47030 GCA_025490895.1 Thaumatotibia leucotreta
GCTTGAGAAAAGTTTCGAACACTTAGATGCTATGACATTTTCTTATATAAGTCTTATAACTCTTATAAGATAAAAGCGCCTGCCGTTTAGCGCGCAGCCAAGTTTTCATAATGTTTTCACGTCATTTCACGTAACGGCGACGAGGCACTGATGGAACGCGCAATATGTCTAAGTAAAAGGTCTGGATTAACAATGCCTTGTGCGATTCATTTCGTGTATAGTTTTATTAAAAAAATTAGGGCTAGGTACGAGAATCTATGGTATGACAAACTTTAAGATGCTTCTGTAGAACGTTGTAGATTCCGATAAACCAAATTGTGTTGACAGTTATTTCGTTGCGGTATCACTAATAATCTATGTTTTAAAAGGCTGCGGTAACTTCTTACCGTCAGGCGGGTTGTAAGCTTGTTTGCCACCGGCGTAGTATAAAAAAAAAACATTGTAGGTGGGTGGTAATATTTTGATACTACTGTGTATGAGTGAAGTATTTCTTGTCACTAAATTCAACGCCACGGTTCCAAAGAAATGTAACTTATAGTTATTATTACTTCCACGCTGACCTATTTGGATTGATCATATCTGTACACTTACCTGTGTGCTTACCTCTACTATCTAACTCACTTATCGATTAAAGCGAAATGCTTGTTAATTTCTGTAATATAGATGGATGTATAAACGGCTTAAACCCATACATTAACTGATTAACGGTACAGAGGAAATGAAACATGTATTCACATCTGTGAGCATCATTCCGTTGTAATAAGATCCAAGATTGTGAATATCTTTATGAAATAGTGTGTACCAGTTCATTAATAAGGACATTTTAGACACCGCACATGTTTTCGTACGTTAGCGTTTCGTACGTAGATCACGAACCCTGTAAAGTGTTCGAAACGTTGGGGTGCAATAATTAATTAATATACCGAATATAATCCGTTACATCCGTTTATATTCATAACTATGACGGCCACCGAAGAAAATATTTCTTAAATCCATTTCAAAATGTTTTCCGGGTTTTATGCTTATCATCAGAAGCCCCGTATTAAATACAAGCGCCTATACGGCTTGTATTCGTATCTAATGTACCACCAGCTACACAAGTTACTACAAGTTCACAATTCTATACGTCAGCTACCAAGTAAAACTCACTGTAATAACAATTACCTACTGTCACTACTCGTACGTCGTACTCGTACTCTTACGTTAGTATTTAAACACAACTCAGATACGAATTTTTTGAAGTAAGTATTTGTTAGTTACTTAGTGAGGTGTGGTTGTCAACTCACGATATATTAATACAGTATTAGGTACCTAGTGAAAGTAATTGAAATGGTATTCAAATAAGTTTGCCTCTGGCTTACTAAGTAGGATTTGAGGTTATTTCAGCTCTTAGGTGGGCCAATCAACTTTTAGATCGACGATGAAATTACAAATGTACGTCAATTAATAGTATTATAGTATTTTAGCCTATAAAATGTGTGGGCACAGGCTTCCTCCCATATATGAGAGGGATTGGGCTATAGTCCCCACGCTGGCCCTAAGCGGGTTTGGAACTTCACATACACCTTTGAATTTCTTCGCGGATGTATGCAGGTTTCCTCACGATGGATTCCTTCACCGAAAGCTAATGGTAAATATCATCTGATATTCCGTACATAAGCATCAGAAAAACTCATTGGTACGAGCCAGGATTTGAACCCACGACCTCCGGATTGAAAGTCAAACATCTAAACCACTGAGCCACCACCGCCATTTTACGTCAATTAATACTATATGCATATTATTTACAACGGAAAACCGTTGGAATCTAAATACATCGAAGTGAACTTGTGTGAAGCCTAACGCATCTACAATTTATAAGCATTTTTTCTAGCAAACTTGATGAAATTGTCATCTGCGTTACGGAACAAAATAGTAGCGATCAAAAAGTTGATTGGCCCAGGTATCAATAAAATCATGTTAACCCTCACACTTAAGTATAGACATAGTTCCATTTGACGAATGACAAAAGTATTGGTGCTAATGAGAGTAATAAGAAAAAGTTTCCGCCTAACTATGTACCTATTTTTGAGTTAAATCATCACTTGCATTTGTAATGAAAAAAAAATAGAATTTAAATCGTTTTTTTTCCAATGATAACAGAAAGGAAATCATATCATAACTCTAATGCTGTAAAAGATCTGATCAATCGTATTTTCATTAAGAAAGATTAAGGAAATTGAGCGGCAGTTCTTGTGAAGTATTAATTATCTTTTCGAGGAGCATTGCCGAGATTATACGTTCAAATTACTGTGTTTTCAATATTTAATATCCGAGTTAGATTGAGTCAAAGTAAACCTCTGCAAGGGTTCTGTAAGACCGAAGCTCGCAGTGATAATGATAAAGTAATTAATAAAGCTGATAATGGCGTATCATCATCATCAGTCTATAATAGTCCACAGCTGGACGTAGGCCTCTCCTATTAACTATGCGTATAGACGCATTAGAAGGTAAATGACCATAATAGCCACGCAGGGCAAGCAGATTGGCGATCGCAGTATTGTGTACACTATCATGACGCTGCTGCCCATCATCAATCTTATCAAAAAATGATGACACTTCAATCCCGTGGCGTATATATCATTATAACATCTGTCAAGCCTAAAAAGTAATGAAATAATATAAAGGTGCATTTAGACCAAACGAGCATTCGCTCATTCTATCCCCCACTCTACGAAATCAACGAATTTCGACGAATCACGTTTTGTGTAACGAGCGAATGCTCGTTTGGTCTAAATGCACCTTTACATCTCATCATCAGCCTATCTTAGTCAATGTATTAAGTAAATTTGAAAAGCCTATGCCCAGCAGTGCAGTAACTAACTATAATAGATACGGTAAAAGAAATATATATTATTTGCGTACGTTTTTGATCTTTATTGTCATAGTGACAATATCGAAAAATTTGCCTAAATCGATTTCCTTGTCCTGTATCTATATGTAGGATACAAATACATACAGATTTTTTTGTATAAGTTAGGTTACAAATATTTCCTATGGACATATGAAAGTTAGGCAGCTAGAACTCTTTTTTGACGAATACAAGCCCATAGGTGGCTTCTGGTTCTTGGAACCGTTAACTTTCGCCATATCTACAGGAAAGCCGTCCGTTTTCGCAAACGCTGTATGACCCATAAGACTTTTTTTATAAACTGCTACATGACATATATTTTGGATATAGATATAGTACGAGTCATAAATAAATTCTCATCATCTGAAACCTCATGATTCCAAGAATTTATTACCACAGAGAGTTCTCGAGTGCTGGTACGAAGTTGCAATCCTGCTAGATACCTCTGTCGTGGTCAGAGGTGTCTGAACTTCGTTCGAGATCAGCTTAATTTGTTACCGAAATTAAACTTTGAATTCGCCAATTAAACGAATTATTAGCTCTGCATGAAACTTCACTTTTATTATGTACATATTCGAGAGTTATTTTTATTTGCAAATTACTCTCTCATAACATTACACCATTAATATGAAATGGCTGGCCCGCGTTCAGTCATACGGTATTTGCGGTTTAAAGGCAGATGACTGTCATAATCGATATCTCATTCTTGAGTATACTCAAGGTGCACTTAGACCAAACGAGCATTCGCTCATTCTGTCCCCTACTGTACGAAATTCGTTCGTTACACAAAACGCGATTCGTCATAATTCGTTGATTTCGTAGAGTGGGGGATAGAATGAGCGAATGCTCGTTTGGTCTAAATGCACCTTAAGTAGCAATCGTATCTAGAAATGTAAAAACATTATTGATTCAGCGAATGTGAAAGCAAAGTGTTGAGCAAACGACTGTGTAGTGTAACTTATAAAACCAATTTGTAATTTGTGAAACTATGGTTTAAATGGCAAACAGTTTGATTATGTCTTTAGAACTGTTAGTATGCAACTAAGTAGTTGGGGAATTAGGAATATCCACGCCATTATTTAGATTATAAGTTTTTAGTTAGAATTTGCAGCTAAACGTTATATGTTTGTACTTCAGAATATATCTGTGTAAATTTTCTTTTAATTTGTGCACGTATTATGCTCAACACAGCTTGAATATAATTTACCGATACAAGATACTAATTATCTCCTCTGCGAAACACGTAAGTGGCGAAAATGTCCTTTAAACTAATTAAGGCCGGGATAGCAAAGACCTTTTAGGCCAACGCTAATCTCCGACAAGAACCTAATTTTGGACATTTGGCCGTCCTTATAGCGATAAACTGGCCATTTTAATTCTATTAGTGTAACAATTTGACTATGGATTGCCGCGGCAGTCCGTGAACTGAATATTCATTAAGATCAATTGCGAATTAATGCCGAATTTAGACATCTGCTTCAATATTAAAACTAATTGCTCAAGATCAAATGACGTTATTGCATTCGAAAAGGCTTAGCAGGTAAAAATCTTATAATTTATTAGCAATTGTGCACGCTACCAACAGTTTGCAAACCATGAAAATAAGGAAATAAATATGTCTGTCCCTGTATAACAAAAATCGTAAAAGATTTTAATAGTACATTACGACACAAGTGCTAAAAACATGAAATTCGAAACGAGTGGCGATGTTTTAAATCGACACGAGTTACGAATTTCGTTTTTGCACGTGTCTCGTACGACGTTTTTTAGTACAGATGGCCCTCCGAAGTTTTGGACCTGACGTAAAATGACCCACTTTTCGCACTGGAGCCTAAAAAAGCCTAAAAAAGGCACCATTTGTACTAAAAATAGGTTTTGTAATCGAGTGATGTACCTATAACCAAAAAAGGCTTCGTACAGACAGTTTCAAATTGCAATACATTACAATTTTAACAAGATGTAGGTCATACTATTGACTGCACTGATTTATTCAGAAAGAAGGGATGTTACCGAGCGACTTCGAGTAATCGGGGCACATACATAAAATAAAATAAAAAAAGATTTCTTCGAATTGTTAACCTCCTCCTTTTTTGAAATCGATTAAAAATAGACTTGAACACAAATTGTCCAATCGATCGAATGTGATAACTGAGACTGGTGGAAAATCATGCGCGAAATGCAAAAGTCAGTAGTCTGTGCGGAAAGTGAAGACGTGTCGCACCAAGGCAGGATTATAAATCTCTCGTGCCTTCAGTTTCTGAACGTTCTCTGTTCGAGTTCGGTCGCTGCATTCCGCTCGTAGCGGTAAGCCACACTTGATTGGGCGGCCTCGAATATATTTGGAGAAATTTGGCGGCGCTTGAGAAATTCTTGCCATGGGTTTTAGTAATCCATTACTTAGATAAAGGATCGAAACCTGACTTAATTTTACAGTATTTCTACTGCGACCTGTTCGCTGACAATTTCTCAAAATTGCATGCAACACTGCTGCAATTTTGCGAAACCTATGTATTTCTTGTTTCTTTCGTGTGTTCTGTTTTTTTGTTCTTGAATCTTAGTTTTGCTCTACACCGCATTGGCTGACTAGCTGTAATGCTGTATTGTTTTTTATAGTGAAATAAATAAATAAATTTGTTTTGTTGCGTGGTGACACTAAGAATATCTACATTTTGTGTCTGCTATACGGCGACATTGCAAAATAGAATTATGTGGTAAAAGTGACCGTATTTTCCTGCAATACGGTTACAAATATTCCGTATTCGATTTGGAAATGTGGCTGTAAAGCAGGATTTGTCACTAACCTAAATCTTCCCGTGGGTGTCGTAAGAGTCGACTAAGGGATTGAAGTGTCAGTTAATATTCCTTTATTGCGATCGCCAACCCGCATGCTCAGCGTGGCGATGGATATTACCTTCTAATTCGTCGATACGTATAGTTAATAGGAAAGGCCTACGTCCAGCAGTGGACTATTAGAGGCTGATAAAAGCAGAGAACACATAAAGTGGCGTCACCATGCCGTCACTACAATTTCGGAAATCTGTTCCATCTCCTTTTGCTATAAAATTACGTAGAAAAGTCAGATTTATTTTTAAATTTTTAGGAATATAATAAATGTACCTACGTATAATTTAGTACAAGTTGAGTAATTTGCATAAATTTTATTTTGACAATGCCGTAACGAAATTGCTGTTGGTGTTGTCGCTTCACGACTGTTTCTTACAGTTCTGGGCGTTTGTTTGCAAACTTTCAACATTTGCTAGCTCATTAATTAAGAAGTTAATTAGTCAAATTTCGAAGCGTTTTACCATTGTGAACGCCGATATTGGTCATGAAACACGGATATTTGCTGTCCTATCGATTAAGTTTTACCTAAAACACAATGCTTATGACTTAATTTAAAAGTTCATGTATGGGTGTGGTTCTATAAAATAGGTTTTCAGTATACGTGGTGATTTTTTTACGTACAAAAGCAAGTGCAAGAAGTGATTTATATCTTGTTATATCGAAACTTAAGAGGGCCATCTTTATTGAAAAATGTCATGTGCGAAAAGGAAATAACTCGTGATTATATCGATTTAAAACACTCACTTCAGTCGTGTTTTAATTCATCGCCACTCGTTTCGAACTACAATATTGGACAATAAAAAGGATATCAGGCTATGTACTTACGTGGTCCATACACCCACTGGTGAAATTATATTCATTATAGACAGAATAAAACTAAGGAAACTAATTGTATCGAGTATATGTAATTACATCCCGACGTTTATTTTGACGTTTACATAATATTTAATACGAAAATTTTCCGTCAGATCACCCGTGGACCACGACCGCTGTAAATGGGTCGTGATGTCAGTTTTCATAGCTGTATTTTCAGGATTCATTATCAAAGTATCCGAAGACAATATTAAACAAATTGTGGATATAACGTGCATAATATCTAATTCTAAAGACATTTGCAACAAAAATGAAGTCGATATTTGATAATACCTTTACCTATCTATCTATGTACATATGAACACGTCTGTAAAACTTTACAAGCTTTAATATACCAACGCTTCGAGCAAATAAAACGACAACATTAATAAAATGCAGCACAAAATGGTAAGCAACTGAAAGAAAACCTTTAATGAAGTTATAAAACGGTATGCATTCAATGTCTGTTTTAAAATGTTGAATTTGAAAGCGCTATTTCATTCGTGAGCACAATCCCAACAAATCCTTGAAAGGTTCTGGGTAAGTTACGACCATTTTTCATAGCGACAATCCATTAAGCAGCGACTATAGCTCAGTTGTTAGTGTGTCAACACGGATCAAGGGGCAGAATAAATAGCGAGGTTTGTTCCATTTATTACCCCTGGTAATTCCTAGGAAGGTAGCTGACCTAGTAACAGTAGTAACTCACTTGACGCCTAAGTAGCTTACCCGATTAATTTTCTTTTGTTTTATTGGCGTCGTTTACCGGGAGCTCTTTTCTGTTGCCCTGTTGTTTAATGAAGAAATAATTTGTTTCATGGATATCAAAAACGAAAACACAAGTTATTGTTCTTTAAGTAAATAAAATAAGTAAAAAAGTTTTAAGTTAAACGGTTTTTATTGCACCAAAAACTAGAAAATAAAAATTAGTCGTAACTAACCGTAGATGCTACTTTCTGTAGAGTACTCACGTGAATCTATTATCACTGTAATCTTCCCAAGTCGCATGCTGAAAACCACGCTTAGCCTCTATGTCAGTGGATTAAGCGTTACCTAATCGGAAACTTTTACCAAACTGAAATAAAAACGTGGGGCGTACGCAATTGTGTTTAAGTCACTATAGTTATTTAAGAACACACATAGAAATCAAGACAGCAATAGTGTAATAAGTTTTGTTCTGGCCTTGATAAAAGTTATTTACCTACGTAGAAGTGTTGTGGAACAGATGGATTATTAATTGCAAAATTAAAGCTACAATTACATATTTTGAACTTGTATGTTTCTTTACATATAATAACGCCCCACGTTTTTATTTTAGTTTGGTAAAAGTTTCCGATTAGGTAACGCTTAATCCACTGACATAGAGGCTAAGCGTGGTTTTCAGCATCCGACTTGGGAAGATTACAGTGATAATAGATTCACGTGAGTACTCTACAGAAAGTAGCATCTACGGTTAGTTACGACTAATTTTTATTTTCTAGTTTTTGGTGCAATAAAAACCGTTTAACTTAAAACTTTTTTACTTATTTTATTTTCAAGTTTTTAGTGCAATTGTTAAGTTAATTTCCGATACTATACCTACTTATTCTAGATCAAAGATGTTGTTTGTAATATGCAATACAATTATGCATGCTAGCGTTTAACTCTCGCGCTTTAATCATGACACATATGTAGGTAAACGTAAATGGACATTATTTTATGTGTAACGAAAGGGGAATCCCTGCTAAATAGATATTTTTAGAAATCCGACACTAAAAAATTGTCAGCTTGAATGCCCGAAGTGTCTCAAATGGACGTGTTATTCTAACAATACCTTAGATAACAGAGATCTGACAATAAGGAATATATCAATCAATTTGGTTTATTGAGAAAATCAAGTTTAAATTTTTATATTGTACACATTATATAAGTCGAATTTCGAGACTATGAAATATAAACTCGCCGCTCGACGGCTCGCCCTACGCGAACCACTAACGCTGTCACTCTATCAGTTGGACGGCCGAAGGCCCGACGGCTCGCCCTACGCTGCGCGATCCACTCACGCTGTCTCTCTATCAGCTGGAGGGCCACAGGCCCGACGGCTCGCCTTACGCGAACCACTCACGCTGTCACTCTATCAGCTGGAGGGCCGCAGGCCCGACGGCTCGCCCTACGCGAACCACTCACGCTGTCACTCTATCAGTTGGAGGGCCGAAGGCCCGACAGCTCGCCTTACGCGATCCTCTCACGCTGTCACTCTATCAGCTGGAGGGCCGAAGGCCCGACGGCTCGCCCTACGCTACGCGATCCACTCACGCTGTCACTCTATCACCTGGAGGGCCGTAGGCCCGACGGCTCGCCCTACGCGATCTACTCACGCTGTCACTCTATCAGCCGAAGGGCCGCAGCCCCGACGGCTCGCCCTACACGATCTACTCACGCTGTCACTCTATCAGCTGGAGGGCCGAAGGCCCGACGGCTCGCCCTACGCTACGCAAACCAATCACGCTGTCACTCTATCAGCTGGAGGGCCGAAGGCCCGATGGCTCGCCCTACGCTACGCCATGCACTCACGCTGTCACTCTATCAGCTGGAGGGCCGCAGGCCCGACGGCTTGCCCTACGCGAACCACTCACGCTGTCACTCTGTCAGTTGGAGGGCCGAAGACCCGACGGCTCGCCCAACGCTACGCGATCCACTCACGCCGTCACTCTATCAGCTGGAAGGCCGCAGGCCCGACGGCTCGCCCTACGCGATCCTCTCACGCTGTCACTCTATCAGCTGGAGGGCTGCAGGCCCGATGGCTAACCCTACGCGATCCACTCACGCTGTCACTCTATCAGCCGGAAGGCCACAAGCCCGACGGCCTGCCCTACGCGACCCACTCACGCTGTCACTCTATCAGACGGAGGACCGCAGGCCCGATGGCCTGCCCTACGCGACCCACTCACGCTGTTAGTCTATCGGCTGGAGGGACCGATAACCGTTGGGGCGGTAAGGTTCTCGAGTGAACGTCTTTCGGCTGATATGATGATGATGGTGATAATGAAATCCGTATGTTTCTACCAAATATCTAAAGCAGTACTTCAAAATCTACATATCGCTAAACCTAGCCGTTGTGGCAGGCAGTAACACTGGAGTATCAGATTTGAGGAGTTGGACGTTAGTATTAAATTGCATGTTTGTACTTAATATCTAAAGAACTTCTTTAAAATCATATATGTATCGGCAAAATATAAACCTTGCGGTTATTGTTGGCAGTACTGCAGCATCAGGAGTGAGGAGTTGGAAGTCAAGATCAGGCTGTTAGTATTTGATTATGCCAAACATGCTATACTTTCATTTTCACGTGTCTAACACTCTCGGTTAAGGTAAGCAGTACGTCTGCAGCATCAGGCTTTGAGGATACAAGGATAAAAATATTATAATATTGCATTGTCATGGGGACTTGATAAGAGTTCCAAATTTTATTGATTTCGGTGCAGTAGAAGTGGTCGAAAAATCGATCACAAGATTTGAAGTATCGACGACAGTTGATACGCGGTGAAGTTAATAAAAACCGTTTAATAAGCGATATTTTTATCACGCGTATTCCTCTTTTATTAATGTTTGTGATGAAACTGAAGTAATGAAAAGTAAATAATAATTTTTTCTTACATCGGAATCTTTTGAAATAAATTATTTATAAATCCTTTTCAAATCCATACGCAGTATGGTAGCTGCAACTTACTTTTACAGGAATACTGAAATAATGGAAGGCAGAGGGACGTTTTTAATAACTTAATGAATTTTTTTATTTAACAGACAAAATAACTATAAATCAAATATTTTATTCTCAATTTGACAGGTAAACTTAAATTAAAACAATAAATTAATTAATTACTAAAATACAAAATTTAGTATAAAATAATATTATAAATTAAACTTATGCTTATTCTAAAATAAATTAGCACCCCTTAGCTAAGCCCGCTCCGCGCCTCCCCCGACACAAAGGTGCCCATTACACTCGCCGCGTTTCCACGTTGAACCGCAATGGACAACCTCTGCAGCAGGAAAGACCCGGAGCGAGGATCGTGACCACTCTCCCGCAGCCGCCTCCCCACCTCTTTAATAAAAGTTAAGCCTTCGACACACCAACATCCGGTGGTCTCCACCGCGAGCGGGACAAACAAATAGTTCGCCAGGACTGCGTACTTTTCCCGCTTCCGCGCCGCAGCCAACTCAGCCGCCGCTCCCGCACATCGCATAGTGCGGCTGATGTGTGAAGACGCGAACGTGCTGACGCACGTGGCATCCCACACCAGACATCGGCCTTTCTCCCACGGGATCAAAGTTAAACCGTCGGGCCTTTTACCATCAGACCGGTTAAGGCCCGGCGGCTCCAGCACACACGGGATGTTTGCGGCCACTAACGCTCTCCGCACTAAATCATTGAGCGCGTGGTGCCGTGGAAACCTCCCGGCACACCGACAACAACTCAGAGCATGATGGCCGTTACCTTCCACTACTGAGCCGCATATACAAACATGGGGTTCGCAAACTCCACAGCCCAGCCGAAAAGCAACCGCAATCCGCAAGGAGTTGTCGTCGAGAAGTGTACCTAGGTGCGGGGAGGGTAGCGCCTGCAGCCACGCCCCAGATTCCGGCCTCGACACTGCGTTAAGCCTCGCCCTATCAACGGCTACCGCAGTCTCGAAAAGGCACTCGAATTCCCGCCTGACTCCCACATCATCCCATTGTCTCTGACGGTCCGGACTTTCCGGTATTGGAGCACCCGGATTGAGAGCCGTCCAGGACGTCCTAGCATCGGCAGCATAAGGAATGGTTACCTTGTCACCATTTGGAGATAAAATTTGAGTGACAAGGGCCACAACCCCAGCCGCCGACGCCAGGAAGGCTGGCAGGCTCAGATCCCGCGCGCGCCGCACCCCTAGCCCACCAGCTCGTACAGGAAGCGATGCTAAAACCCACTGCTCCGAACTAAGGGAGACATTCAGTAGCGACTCCACTGACTCCTTTAACACACCGTCAAAGGAGTCAATGCAGCCTGGATAAAGCCATGCTGGAACTGTGCGCAAGAAATATGTTAGCTTCGGAGCAGCCAAGCACACCCGCAATAAAACGAGCGCGACATGCGCCGAAATGCATTTTAACCTTTCCCCAGCAGTCAGGAGAAGGCGCCTCCGAACTTCAAAGGCTTCAGGGATGGCTTCTGGCAAGATGGGAGAGCCCAACAGTTCAAATGTCTGCGGCGACAACTCCTTGATTCCGGGAAGCACTTGAGTCAGGAAAGGAAGGGCCATACTGGAATCAGAACCGCAAGGGAAAAACTCACACTTCTCCGTGTTAACTTCTAGACCTAACTCATGCAAACGAGGGAGAAGGGTGAGTAAATCCCGCTCCACTACTTCTGGCCTGCCCCCGAGGGTACCATCATCCAGATACCAAATATTTAAAGGGCAGCGAAGAGCAGTAACCACTTTATGTATGGCCAGGCTGAAAACCAGAGGTCCAAGGGGGTCTCCCTGCTGCGCGCCAACTCTGGAAAGAAGGGCAGAACCATTATAATATAAATTAGAGGGGGAAGCATACACTTGAAAAAGGAAGGGATAAAGAGCCGGCACCCTCTCCTTGACCTCGGTCAATATGACATCGCGCTCCACCGAATTAAACGCATTCCTTATATCAAGCTTCACAACCACACAATCCTCATTAGCTGGGTCAGACACAAAAGCCCGCGTTGCGTGAATGGCGGCCTCACAACCCAAACTGGTACCAAACCCTAACTGACTAGGACGGAGATAAGAAGCTACTTGCTCTCTTACAGCTCGGCACCCAAGCTTAGCCACCAGGCGCCGAAAGGTACTTCCAATGGCAATAGGCCTCACACCTCCGTCCTTTTTGGACAAGGCACACAACGAGGCTCCGTACAGTTAGGGGCTCACTTCATCATTTAACTGACCACTTAGCAAGAAGTTACAAAGTTTAGTCAAAGACTCTAGTAACCGTAGCCCGTTATCTCCCGCAGAGCTAGAAGTAAGCTCTCTCAAGTGTACCGGTCGAATGCCATCCAAGCCAGCTGCAGACCCACTATCAAAAGTGCCCAGAGTCTGAGCCACGTCTACCAGCTCGACCTTAGGAGTAGTTAAGGATCTATTTGGATCTTCAGGAAAAACCAGAGGCCGTGACGGAGCTGGATGCTTGGACCGCAATGCGGCAAGAGTCTCTGGGGTAGGAGGTGCCATTCCGTCATCAGACATTAGCAACCTAACTGCTCCCTTGAGATCCCCCTCAAAAACCTTCGACTCAATCGCCTTGAGCACCGAGGGCGGACGGGAGACCCCTGCAGCCACGTCAACAACATCCTTGAAGCCGCCCGCCCCCACGGAGTCTATATTTCTTTTAACTTTAGTGGTTAGGTTTCCCACACCGGCCGGGTCTGGCACCCGCAATGCAGAATAGGCAAAAGACAACAAAGCGAGCCACTGATCCACACCATTGGAGTTGATGCAACCCTCTATAACACTACTCAACTTACCCGCAGCAAGGCTACGTGCTCCCTTAGGAATATGGCGCAATATTCGCACTGACTGCTTAAGGGAAGCAAGATCATCCAGGCCTAACGCCTTGGAGTCCTCCGCCGGTACTGAGTGTGACACTGATTGCGAGGAAGTGGAGGAGTCCGCACGAGGTGAACCCTTATGCATACGCCCAATGTGTACTTTAAGCCCATGCTCTGTAAACGTCCTAGCTGAACCGGGGCAGTGGGGACAAAGCAAACATAAGGAAGAGAGGTCACTCATAGTTAGCAGAAATTAAAACAAAATACAAGGAAACCATAATTTGATTCGAAAAAAAAAACACAACCGCAACAAAAGCATAACTAAAATTAAAAGCGAATACAATATCAAGATGAGGCCCAAAAAAAAAAAAAAAGTGTATATAAAAATGTTCAACTACACTAAGTCCAAGGAATAAAAATAGGCCTAATTAATACATTAGGTACACTTAATAATAAAAGATATAAAATAGAATCCAAAAATCAAAATTAGGAAATTTACAACAATGTCATGTAGAAATAAAATTTATAAAATTAAGAATA
The DNA here is from genome assembly GCA_025490895.1 of Thaumatotibia leucotreta. Classification (NCBI taxonomy): domain Eukaryota; kingdom Metazoa; phylum Arthropoda; class Insecta; order Lepidoptera; family Tortricidae; genus Thaumatotibia; species Thaumatotibia leucotreta. Next base: position 13,668 of record JALPQI010009365.1, read on the forward strand.
ATAATTAGAACAATAAATAATAATTATACAATGTCATCAAATTAAACAAATTAAACAAACCAAAAATGTCAAAGTAAAAACTATAAAACTAAAAAAATTAAATTAAATTACATTAAAATACAAAAATAAGTTTTTAAAACAGTTTAGTTTATAAGTGAAGTAACGTCTGCGCTAAACAAACCGAGCCATTGCAACAGTTGTAGGAAGAACGAAAAACTGCATAGGTATCATAAAGACCCCGCTTCAAATAAAGCGTGATAAAATATGGGCGTACCCACAGTTCCAAATGTTCACAACACAACACTAAGAGTATTTCACTTTCACTTATTTTTAACCGATCACACTCTATCCATACGGCACTTCTGGGGTGCAACTTCTCCATTCGGTGAAAATTTTGTGTTTCTTCCACCAACCACTCGCTTCCAAACTGATAAACTTTGTCAGATTTTGAACAAAGGTTTCGGATCACTGCTACCGAAAACTGGAATGAGATAACATTTCCTCCTGCTCGTTAATCCCGAAGTATTGTTAAATTCTCAAATTCGACAGAATTAGCCCCTCGGCTAATTAAAAATAAAAAGCAAATGTAATCAGAGCCGTTGTTTAGTGTAAAATAACTCAATAACACTATATTGAGTTAATTTGTTTTTTGAATAAAAAATTTCAGGTTCACTAACCTGTATTTGGTGCTGCATAATTATATCATAAGTTGGTACTTAATATCATGAAGGTGCCCTTAGTAGCTACATGCATGTTGTATTTATGTAGCTAAATATACAATTACGTATATTTATTATGTACCTATTGAGTCAAAATGATTTATCATTGTATCACATGTCATGTCATGTTTTAATAATATACTCGTAGTTATGCATTTGCGAGTAAAAAGTGTGAGGCGGTCAACTAAGTAGGTACACGGATTTAAAAAGCAATTTTGATTCTTTCTTTTTATTGTAGTTTCCACTTTTGTGGTCAAACAAGCTTAAATACATTTTCAATCCCTATTTCAGAACTCAAAGGCTTTCTGTTATGAAAGTATAAAACCACTCAAAGCAATCTTTTAAATAAAAAAATCGTGGTGCATTTTTAATGTGTTGATTTTAAGCCGTTTAAGTTTCTCTCGTATATTTCGCTACATTTACTTTATTTAACTTTTTTTCTTTTCTTTTTATGTTCTTCCGTTTATAAAATGAAACCGATATTTCAAGTAAGACTACTAATTAATAACAAGTATAATATGTAAAAATAATACGTACATTTTTGATAGCTCCTCATTCATCACGTGCCTATATCTAACCGTGTATAAGACCGTGATTCAGTGTGAAAGACCTCACTCTACGCATTACACTTTTTATATAAACCAACGCTTGTAGTGATGGAACGTCTTCCCTTTCGAAAATGGACGACACTTGATATTTTCCACTACATTACTCGGAGTGATTCTCGAGCATTTGCTATCGGAGACATTGAACCGTATTGATTCCTAATGAAGAAATTTGGGCTCGTTGGGGTGTGTGATAAAAAATGCGTAGATGATTGTTATTTTTAGTATTTTAATGCAATATATGCTCAAAACAAGTCATAAGGTTATTTAAAAATATAGGTAATTAAAAAGTTTTTTATGTGATTGCAGCAAAATGAGAGTAGGCACCAAAATCACCTTGTTGACCTAGTGTTTAATGTCTGTGAATGGGAAGTCGAATACTATATTTTTTACATCTTATTAAAAGACTGATTGCAATTTATTAGTTAGTAGTGTAACAACAATTAAAAGCTTACCTTAAAAACGAAAACAATAATAATAATAATACACCCAATCAAAAAACCCCCCACGTTACCACATTGGATGGCAATGGACAACCTTTGAGCGAGTTTAAGGATCTTATTAATTAAATGTATTCTAGCTAGTGTATGTCTGTGAATGGGAAGTCTAATACCTACTATATTTTTTACATCTTATTAACAGAAAATTTGCAAATGGTACTTATTTATTAGTTAGTAGTGTAAAAATAATTTAAAAGCTTACCTTAAAAACGAAACAACGAAAACAATAATAATAATACTTACACCTCATCAAAAACCCCCCCACGTGGACAACCTTTGAGCGAGTTTAAGGATCTTATTACCTAATTAAATATATACTAGTGTATGGTGACAGATTGAGTTTGTACTTGCTTCATTTAAAAAATAAAACACAATCATTGTTATAATGTTGTATCGAATTGCTCAGAAATTGTTTAATGAAAAACCGTGGATAATATTTATTGTGGGATTTTAATGTCGCTGTAAATTTTTACAATATTTAATAAAGTATCTAAATGTGACTTCAGCATACACAACATACGGTGACGTACTTTTTATCATTCATTTTTAAACCACCATTATTTTTACCTCCAAAGCAAAACATTAGAAAATATTGAATTTTCCGTACGGAAGTAACAATAAAACGAACCCCTCCGAGAAATAAATTAATATTAGCTCCAATTACAACGCCAAACCAAGGTCGACGTCAATAATGTAATGACCAACTACCAAAGAGTGCCAGAACCGCGAATTTATTTCAATTCTTAATGAGACTAATGACGGAAGTCCCCCGAAAGTCGCAAGACAGCGACAAATCCACCCGACGATTGGCGCAACAAATTCTCTACATAGACAAAGATTTATTTCCGTAAATCTGGGTTATCCGCCCGAGGCAGTCAGATTTGTTTTAAAACAAAGCCTGTCCGTAGTAGAAATATTAAGATCAGTTTCGAAATCATATACAGAAATAAAAAATCTTAAGATTTTCCGCAAATAGACGATTTCAGACAGGTAGCTAGTAGCTACATTATTCAATTAAACTTTAATACATATTAATGTTTAAGTGAATAATGTAGCATTTAACCTTTAATACATACCTATTAAAGTTTAATTTAATATTGTAGCTACATATTCATCCCAACAATGCTTAAAGTGACGTCATAAAATCACAGACTCTTTGCATACATACCGTTTTTTCATAAACGAGCTATTTAACGATGGCACACACTGTAGGATTACAGAAAAAATACTTTTTACCCCCACTTTACATGTCAGGAAGATATAAAAAAAGTATTTTCTATATTTTATTCTACAACTTTGTCGGTGTCATTAAAATTTATACTTATACCAAATTTAAAATTTCTAGTAAGTACTAATCAAAGCTAAGCTGCGGACAGACAGATGAACGGATAGACAATCAAACAGACGGACATAGTGAAACTATTATTTCAAAGGTTCCTAGTTTACTACGGAACGCGATTCCGTATCATTTCAGTTTTCAAGCAGCGGTGCGGTCGATCTATTCGTACTGTTCTTCACTATAACACTGTGAAAAGTGTGAAATAATATTCGTCAGTCCCGATGTGTACAAACAAGGATTAGCGTGAGGATTTCGTTCACTGCAGGGTGAATAATTAAATAAAGAGTTTGCCAACTCGTTAGTTTAATCCTTATGATTTCCATATTCTCAATTGTTTAGTTTCATAATTTGAATTAATGCCAAATTTCTACTTCTTAATGGTGCTTAATTGCTTAACTGGATTCGTCATACTAATGTTCGATCACATAAATATTTTACGGGTTGAAGTACCGAAGACTAATTTATTTATAAAATGCTACGAATAAATTATTTTTCATCACACTTGCTGCCTAAGCGCGCCATTGCTTGCGCGCGCAGCGGGAGTAATAGAAAAGTGAAATTCCCTAGGGAGTAATAGAAATGTCAGTACGTCATTTAATAATGTTATTTCTTAAAACTTATTTTTTTGTCGGCAAGTGTGATGAAAAACATTGTATGCATCACGGTCGGTAAGCGGAATACTAACTCGAGTCATAAAAGCCCTCCGCCTAACGGCGTCGGGCTTCTAACACTCTCGTTAGTAATTCCGTACTTACCTCCCTTGATGCACAATGTACTATTTCTTTTTCTACAGATATCCACTAATTTACGGTCTGTATCAAAACTGTGGTTACTATTATTAAAATGTAAATTACATGTGGTATAAAATGTACTCTACTTATACCTAGTGGTTTCCACTAATTCCCATATTATTTTTTTTACCTTTGAGGTGTGAAACAAATATCATTCATTTTTAATTACATATTCTATTATATTTATATTCCACCATTTTTTCAACGAGCTTTTAATAAAAAAAATTGGTAGTGTTACTTGATTTCAGTACCGCCGAATTACTCGTACCTATATAAAATCGATAGCTCAGGCATGGAAAACTTTAGTAGGTACTACGAAATTTCGTAGCAGTTCTACGGATTGTGAACGGTGACAACTAAGTTGTCTAGCCCAATTTAATTTATTACCTTCGATTGTTCAACAAATACTGTACAAGAACGTATGATTTTTGATTAATTATAAATTGTAGTGTTGCTATCTTTGTATAGCTCGCATTGCTTAGTAAATTTTGTCAATAGCATGTCACGTTTCATACCTTTAAATATAATAATATTATCATATATATTATTATATGATATGAAAAATAGTAGTTTACATTGAAAAAAGGACCTACTTTTTATGCATTAATTCTAGTTATGCAAGTATTTAAACAGTTCGATATTCAGATATTTAAGGGGTGTTTATGTCAGGTGAATTTTATAGGAAATGAACGTGATTATTTATTAATGATGTCCTATGTTTAATTACGCGGCTGGTGGCGCGGAATATTATATTGGCAATCAACAGAAATAGTGTTTAGAATTATGCTCTCAGGGATTATACACACACATCAGATCCATCCCTGTCATACGAACGTACGTCAACCTCAATTATGTAAAATTTTGCATAAACATAACATAGGTAAGTCGAAATATGTTTGTAGGATTTTGCATTAATGCTGCGTTGTTATTTTATTTAGAAACCAATTTTGTTTTAAAATATTGTAAATACCTACACACATAAAATGTGAACGACCGACAACTTTGGCGGCAGGTAAATCGTACGCGGTTTTCGCTCGCTATGTGAGCCATATTGTAAATAAATAGCATTTTTAGTACAGTTGGTGTACTTTTTAGGCTCCAGTGCGAGAAGTGGGTCATTTTACGTCAGGTCCAAAACTTCGGAGGGCCATCAGTACTAAAAAACGTCGTACGAGACACGTGCAAAAACGAAATTCGTAACTCGGTGTCGATTTAAAACACTCCCTATCGGTCGTGTTTTAAAACATCGCCACTCGTTTCGAATTTCGTGTTTTTTGCACTTGTGTCGTGATGTACTATTTTAGTGCTTTTTAGATAAATAAATGAAGAAAAAGAATAATGTAATTGTAGCATCAAAAATTTGATATTGACTAATAAGTAGTTTACAGATTTTGTTATAGATAAGGTACGTATAAATATTTTACCGTCTTGCCAAAGCCTATTAAATGATAGTTAATTGTTCTGATAACTAATAATACGTGACAGCGATAAAATATGAAAGTGTCCCCACAATGTCATTGAAGCGTTATGTAATAAATCCTCTTATTCATTGCCAGCTGAATGATGGATTGAGATAATTTGTAATATTTGCACAACGCTCATTTACGTCATTGTAAGACCTAAATTCCAACTGAACTAAGAAAATGGCCTCTTTTCTTCTCTTAATAATAGGCTTCGTTTCATCAATATCACAAAGAAGATTGGAATCAGAATCAAAAGTTTCAGGTTATATTTTCACCAAAAGTCGATAATTTCAGCCGGCCTGGAAGACGCTATAAATCAGAAGGGAACCGAGGTTCGATGGAATCGATAAGCCCGGTCGAAGAGAATACGGGGTAAGAACAAAATAAGTACCGATTACGCGTGAAAGTATTCCAATGCATAAATATCCGTGATACGCCGCCTGTCAATTGAGGATTACAGGCTGGCGACGCGTCTGTGCCTACTGCTTCACACGATTTATATTTTGGGAACTTATTGCGGGATTGTCTCTAAACGATTTTCGTTTGTTTTATGCTCAGTTTAGGGAACATTGCTTTCGAGCTTACAGTCTGGCAATAAAGAGTAGATATCATAATTATAATGGCAATTGCAGGGTCATCTCTTTGAAATCATTTCAAGAAATAGCACAAAAATATTCTAGAAATCAATTCAAGAAATAGCACAATAATAAGTGAAGAACGGTGAGTAAACAAGAAATAACTTAAATAAAAATATTCCAATCAAAGAAACTCTGTTATATTTTTTACGTTTTCCTTCGATTGTACGTACCTATCGGATTTGCATAACTTTTTGAAGCGGTACAATTAAAATGGGCCGGGTTCGGCGAGTAATTTCATGTATTTATTCAGAATTTAATTAGTTTCAATGTTCCGCGTCCTAGACAGATAGTTTTGTAAGTAGCATGTAGACTTTTTGTTGATAGGGGAACTAACTTTTGTACCGATACGTTGAAAGAAAATTCTCGATATTGATATTTGCTCACTTCAAAATTCATCAAAACGTTCTACCTAATATGTAAGAATTACACAAATTTTCCCACGAAAAAACATTCTAACATTTAGATAGTAGGTACAGGTCGCGGGCAGTAGGCAATAAAATTTAACACGAGTTTGTAATTCTTTTACAGTCATAGGCAAAATAAGGTATATATAAAAATGCTCAAAAATATGTCCCAGTGCACTTTGATTCTTTATAATAAAAACGTCGTAATATGTTTATGAGCTGATTCCTTCGATGCATATGTTTCATTTGAAGGCCGCAAAAATATCTGACACAATCTTATTTTTGCTAACATAAGACATGTATTTTTACGGCATTCGTAGCGCAATACACTATTGCCGGTGACTGTACCGCCCATGACACACAATGTTTTTCGTATCCCTTGCAAGGTATCTAACAAACAGTGATCGGCATAGGGTGTGCCATTTCGGGTTATTCTCACCTGTTAAGGTAAACTCGATTAAGACTTATGTTGTGCGTAATAAGCGACGACTTACAAAACATACCATGTCCAACATCACTAGATGTGAAGACGTTCGGTGTTTTGACAGAAGTGTGAAAGCTACTGATTTAACTACTAGTTTATGACCTACCCAGAGAACGAATACTAGATCGCAATATAAAAGCTAGTGTGCAGTCATGAAACATAACATGTTATATCCAGGTCATGTAGATCGTTCCGCAAGCTGTTGAACGCCAATAAAATGAATATGGTATGACTGTATTCATTAGGTATTTACGTTCCTATCTAGCTTTTATTTCATTGACCATGGCATAAGTATGATTGTACTGCATTTTGCTTTTTCAAATGCGGATTTATGGCTTATTATTCTTATTAATACGATTGTTTATTTATCTTGTAATTCTCGCAGAGAGCCCATCATCATCATCATGTCCTCCAAACTCTATCCGGATCGTGATCTTGGTTTGAATTTACCGTCTGGTGCATGGCTGATAGGGTGCATGCAGACCAAATGAGCATTCGCTATTGTAACCCCCTAGTCTACGAAATTCAATCGCTACACAAAACGTGATTCGTTGATTTCGTAGAGTGGGGGATATAATAGCGATTGCTCGTTTGCTCTGAATGCACCTTTATGTGACTAGTATGGATTTATATTTACGTCAACGTCAAGATACACAGTCAAACTATTGGAGCTTTAGGCCACATAAATTAAAAAGACACTATAAATCAGCTTCTGAGAAATATGTTACCAGGTTGTTACTTGTCATTTTGACATGGTTCTGTACTGCTCTAGAGTTCAGTTTGGTTGAATTGAAACTGTTAGGCATTTTACTACGGAATAAGTGAATCAGTCTTTTCTTAAAAGGCAAGAAGAAACACCAATGCGAACTTTCACACTTTTACAGTGATTACGTTCACGATGTTGGGTGGTTTTTGGGACCGACAATCGCTGTAGCGAAATCCTATATCCTGAGAAAAAAGCCCAGATGCTATCATTTTTTTATGACGCGCAATTTTTTTTCACGATACCTTCATTGATTAATGGGACCACAAAAAACGTACGTAGACAAGTTTTTGTTGCGACTTGGTGTCGCTCAAATATTGTGTGAGCAAAACAGTCCGGTCACGTTCGACGTCATCTGGGGGAACCGACGCAAACTTAGACGACATCGCACCGCTACAGAAAACAGAGCATTAAATCATTTTATTTTCACATTCAAGTAGCGCTTTTTGATGTATGTTATGAGTTTCGACACAAAGATTGAACTTTAAAAAGGAAACAATTTAATTCGGATAATGTTTAAAAAAAAAAATTAGCTTACTATTATTCCGTTTTTACGTTTGCCGTTATTGCTTTTACGTTCTAGCAAAAGTAAAGGAGTGACTCCTTCAAATTGGTTCCGGTTTACAGCTGTTGGAACTGGATGATGTTTTAGGATTTTGAGACTGTCGCATAATGGCATGACAAACAACTTTGAAAGTGATACCATCATGAGTTTACAGTTTCTTGTATCACGGTTCTAAGATTCGTGTTGAGATGCGAAATTTTCTCAAAATCCTAAAACAACATCCGGTTTCAGACAGCTGTAAATGGGAACCAATTTGGATGAACTTCCCAAAAAGATTTTGTCGCTCGAAAAGAGGGTACTCATCGAGACCCCTGTTTTGTTAATTCAAAGTTGCTTTACTAGAATTCAATTATTTTTGTATTTTAATTCTATAAAAAAAATATGTTCCATTTGACCATGTTTTATAGTTTAATGTGTAAGGTGTAAATATGATAGTTACTACCTATCATATTTACACCTTACACATTGAATGTTATTTGTATTTTGTCGAAGAAACTGAAATTACATAAACTATATTGTTCAATCACGCAAACATTATATTACGAGTATGTAGGTATTAACTAGGTCTTTGGGAAAACTTATCGCAATGCATGTTTAACTTTTTAATATCTACAGACCTACTAACTTCAAGGAAAATGACTAAAATTATATTTTCGTCTCGTTCAAAACATGGAGACTGTAGATGTCTAACTTCAGGAATTTTATGTATTTGTCTTATAAACTTTTCAAAAAGTATTCAAGAGACACATTTATTTTATTGGCAATACGGTTTACGAGTACAATTAGTGGCAAAGTAAATCGATCTAAAAATTATAATTTAAAACCAGTTGTAGAGATAAAAACCTAAAAATTTGCAGTTTAAGAAATTGGGCTTTTTCGTTTTCCACGGTTTTAACACGGATAACTTAATGACGTTGAGTTTTTAGAATTCTAAAGATCCCCGCATGTCTTTTCCAGCTGTTTATGTTAATTAGAAAACTTCTTGCATATTACGGTTAATGTTTTAATTTCAACTGAAAGTAAAGACTCATATCTCTTTGAAAGCAACTGCTTTTACTAAGAATATATTGACAATAATCAGCTTGCTTATTGTGTAACAGAAACAAATTTATTTCTTTTATTTATCTATTATACATATCGTCGCCTAGTACCCACATCACAAGCTTTAATTGAGCTTACCGTGGCACTAGGTTGATTTGTGCAAGATGTCCCAAGATATTTATTATTTATTTATTTATTTTATTACAGCAAATAAGATACACACGAGCTGAGGTGTACGTTATCGCCGGTATTTGGCAGGGGATAAATATAAACAATTCTGACGTTCATTTTGAAACTACTTTCATTCAGTAGCTGGTAGGTACTGATTTTTGTTAACAAAATGATAATGATATAATATCAAACATCCAGATGTATTTACTGCTCTTATACTGCAGGTATAAAAACCAGCGCATGTATATTTTTAAAATACAAATAATCCATATTGATAAGTTTACATTAGGACAATGGTACTAACAGCTACACCATAATTATGATACAGTATATATTACTGTATAGCTATTCGTAGCATTTTCATCATCATAAGCCAGCATCCAGCATCTAAGATAAGTGAACTTCAAGTTTATTTTTCGACGGCTAGTTTGTACTTTATTATGTAGGTAGGTACGGTACACAAATAAATAGAAAAAAATATCACATAATCAAACAAACTCTTACGAAAAATAATGAATTACTGTTCGCAATGGTTAAAACTGTTACAGGCCCAGAAATTTTATGAGCAAATTGGAGGTTTAAGCAAAAACTTAATTAAATACGAAGCTTTACACGGGACAGCGCGCCACAACTGTCGCCAGTTCCTTTATTTTCAACTTTTACACATTTTTTAATTGCATTTGTGGTTCTTTTTTTATTTTACGTACTTACAACTTATATTTTTTTAACACGGTTTTGAACCTCGGCCTGCTTCTGAGTTTCGTGTTGCTCCTTAATATTATGTTCCCAGTTTTTAGAGTATCAATCATTGGCCATTTGTAAATAAATGTTTAGTTTACGATTTGTTTTAAGTTAAACAAAATATAATGACGGATACGTTCTAATATTACAAAATGAACGTAGTTTCAGTTACTGCTACCCTATCGGGTAAGATTGTGGCACTGTTCGAAATATGTTTTTCAATTATTTTGACAGCAAAGCCTGGACCCTTAGTGAAATTGATAATCCGGCATAAAAGGTAGAATGTTGTTAAATTTTGTACATATTTTGAAAATGCTTGTATCTTGTACTAAAAAAAGCAAAAAAAAAACTAATATTGCAACAGTTCCGATTTTTTAGTGTAACTAGTGACGTGCGCGATTTTTGAAAATAGTTAAAATCTTCACGTGGCGGTGTTATTTTACACCTAGGAGTAAAACAATAGGAGTTAGAGTGAGATGTCGAACTTGATGAATTATTAAAGTAAATACCCATACATCCATACATTACAAGTATATGTATTGTGATATGAAATACTTAGTTCCGACTAGTTCGATACCATTTCCAATCCAAACATGTTACTAACTAAAACTAATGTTAGACTTCATAATCATATTCAGTATAATACCTATTTAATTCATATTGTTAATTAGGATATGTGTGAATATTTTAAGCAGCAGTATTTTCCATTAACTGAACAGCTGTAGTTCAATACATATTCATTTCAACAAAATATTTACCATGCTAGAAATCACAGTTGCAAAGAATTAACGTAATTAGGTACATCTATTTAATATCTATCACGTTTCAATAGGACTCAAGTGCTCATTAGATTTGTTTGTTTTCCCTATTTTAGGTCACACCGCACTTGACCCGCGTGGCAGATACCCGTGATAAATACAACACTTGTAACGCGAGATGGCAAACGCTGCCGCATTAAAACGCTCAAAATCTAGGTCAGGACTACTGGTTATGGCGACGTATAAATAAAAATTATGACACATCTCGTGAAAATTTATCTATGAAGTCTAACAATAAGCTCAATAAAGTTGACTATTTTATTATCTAAGTTTGCGTCTAAAATAGACAGTATTGACTATTTTAATTCTCAAAACGCATCCTCTGAAAAAAAAATAACAACCCGAAACTAATTAAGGCGCTGATAGATTTAACGTTTATTCGAAAAGAGGCCTATATTTACATAAATAAATGTCATGGAACAATCTTACAATTTTATTGTACTAAGCGATGATATTCATAATAGATAGATAGCTAAAAATGCTTAGATACATAGAAAACAACAATGACGAAGTCCCTAATATTTTATTTTTAATGATGACAGTGTAATAAACACACAAATAAATGCCCTCACCGGGACTCGAATCGGGAGCTTCCAGCTTTTCTAGTTTCGTTTAGTTCACAAATTTTTATCGTCAATTTTATAGGTAAGTACGTATTATTATGAGACAAAACAATTTTGTGTCCATAACCTGTCACCGGGGATGAATTTTTCGAAATAACAGACATGTTATTTCATGGAACTAAGTCAACTTGGCTGGGCCAGCGATGGATAAACTTGGAGAAGGTGCCCGGGGGAATATTTGTCAAAATATTTACGGAGCCATAGGGCATTGACGTCTACTTCTGGTTTAACGATCTTATACATATTTTGACATTTAATAGAGTTATATAACAGAGTGGTTCTAGAATAAATTATGTAAAATTATGACTAAAAATGTGAAAGGTTGCAGGACATCTAAGGTCGAAAGAAGATTTACCGGGCGTTTATAAGATTGTTTGCAATTGTGGTAACCAAACGCACCATGGCGGAAAGGGTCAAGGAACATATATCACGGCGATGGCCAAACATTTTTTTGGAATCAAACTGAGAGGCAATGAATCTCGTTTGCGTTGAATCCTGTGATTTGCAAGACATTGGATGTTGTGAGTGTTGTTGTGTAGTAGGCCTAGAGACAACCCTAGCCTAGAAGTGAATAATCAAGACTAAGTGCCCGCACTTAGTTCGCAATAAACGCACAGCTAGAAGGTGTTGATACATTTTCTCGTCAGTCTGCCTGCGACCATGGGTGTAACGTCATGCCTAACGTTATACTAGCGACCCGCCCCGGCTTCGCTCGGGTACTATACCTACATAAAAACCTTCCTCTTGAATTACTCTACCTATTAAAAAAATCTCTTCAAAATCCGTTGCGTAGTTTTAAAGATTTAAGCGTACAAAGGGACATAGGGACAGAAAAAGTGACTTTATTATATACTATGTAGTGATAGTGATGAGTAATAATCGTAAAAGTTAAATCAATATAAGAATATTAGTATTATCAGCTCAAAATTAATCTAATGCAAAAAGTTTCGTGTTAAAATTATTATTTAATAAATAGTACTTTGCAAATAAGTTATATTTTTTTTAATATAAACATATTCTATTATGCAACATTGGACTCAAACCATGTCCATCAAGCATGGATTGATAACGTGTCGGTGGCCAGATGTAAGTTTGTTTTTTTTTTAAACAAACAATTTAAAAATATTTGATCTATCTAAAACTGGCCGAATTATGTAGATTAAGTAATAAAAGCTTTAAAAAGAGGTCAAAAGAAAATGTTCACCGCTTCCCAAATGAAACACAATGCCCATTTATTTAACCCAACCCTTACCAAAAAATGCTCACGAAAATGCAGTGTTACCACAATAAAAATGGTGAAAGGAATAAGAACTCAATTTAGAGGGTTGATTGGTACAAGAGAGAATTCGCATTTTTTACGTCGTCGCTCCACGTACAAAAGGAGAATAGTGAAAAACGTTTCCGAGCGGTTCTTGACCCGCATATTTCTCGCCTTATCCTAGGTTCCTGGAGGCTTTCGACTTTTTAACAAAGGACTAACTTGGTGGCGATAACGTGGAGACCGGATTTAGTATAAAGTCGAGTCGATTAGCGTCTCATGTTCCTTTAGGAATATTCGGATGGTTATTTGTAATGATTTATAAGTATAACAGTTTCTTAAATACTCTATTCACTCTATATATCACCAGTGTAATGACGTAAATAAAACGACTACCTTGCAACAAATAAAAGCATGAGTGCTAAGCTATTAATAGTGATTCAGATGAAATCCCCCCGAAGAAACATAGGTGTAAATTATTGTGGTAAATTGACCCTTGAGTATAACTCTACCTTAAATTATCATAACCAAATCCCTCGTAAGGGGTCCTTTGATAAGCTTAGCTTGCTAGATCTTCTCAATGCCTATCAATTATTAGCACATTATGGGTATAGCCTCGTGAGGCCCTATGTCATATATATATATTACATAACATTTTGACTTTATAGATATAGTGTCAAAGTTAAAATTCGGTTGAACTAAGTGACGTCTCCAGGCCTCAGGAGGTTAAAATAGTCACATTAGTCTGTAAAAATAGGTATTAACATAGTTCTCAGGCTGTTTAAATTTATTTCAACGATGGACCACAGTTATTAAACTTGCCAAGCAAATGAACTGTCTACTGCTTAAAAGGTGACTTTTTTTGAGTTTTAATTGAGAGATTCATTGTTGTGATATTGTTTTCCAAATAACCGAAACTATGATGCAAACGACATTCTCTCCTGAGTGCAACTTCATCGAGGGCATTATTCGAGATTCAAACGTTACTTCGAGCACATTTTATAGGACACAATACAGAAAGTAGGTCATATTCACTTTCAGGGAAGTTTTTAGTCAATCTCGTCCCGCGCCGAGTCAGAATATCATATTGCCAACGCACTTTAGTATTCCCGACGGAGCTGTTAACTGGTCCCGGAAAATGTTGCCCTTTCCTGAGTCGGTTTGACATGTTTTGAACATTATTCTTTGCTTTGTAAAATTCGGCAGCTTGATGTTCATTTGAAAGAGCCCGTTAATTTAATTTGAACCTTTAATTATAATTATTTAAGAAATCCTTACCTAAATACGTGCTCTCATTGCTAGCGGAATGAAGGATTGTTAGTTTTTCTGTTTTAGTTTATTTCATCGGTTATAATATTAATATGTATTTTAATGTATGTATGTAGTTAGTTCGTGTATATGTATATTTGTGTAGGTATATATGTAGGTAAAGATATGATATATATGTTTTTGATCATATTATTTAACTAGATAGATGTAGCCCACAATCTCTCTGCTTTGCCTTAAGGTTGACTGGTATAAAATGTCTCATGGCACTAAGTTCACCTTTTGTACATTAAGTTTTACTTTTGTGCAATAAAGTTTAAATAAATAACTAAATTACCAAGACAATAAATAAATGGTCTGTATTATCCAATTGAATATTGACAACCTGATTGGTATGAATTATACTTTTAGTATACTCTTGAAGTCGGTTAGTAAAATATACTTAGCATTGTTACTACTAAAAACACATCAAAAACATTTTATAAAAAAATGATTTTCTCAAAAAAAATCTAAATATGTTAAAATCACTCTATTAATAATTTCATCATCATTCATCATTTCAGCCAAAAGACGTCCACTGCTGGACATAGGCCTCCCTCAATGATCGCCAATAAGACCGGTTCTGCGCTGCTTGCTTCCAGCGGGTTCCCGCAACCTTGACCAGGTCGTCGGACCATCTTGTGTAAGGTCTGCCCACACTGCGTCTTCCGGTACCTGGTCGCCAGTCTAGCAGTTTTTGGCCCCATTTTGGCCATCTGATCTTCTGGCTATGTGCCCAGCCCACTGCCACTTAAGTAAGTTTGGTATTTCTTAGAGCAATGTCAATGACTTTGGTCCTCTTGCGGATATCCTTTAAAAAAATAAAGCAAATAATAGGTTAAATCATAAATCTTCTACCATTACGAGTAATGCTTACAATTTACACTCATAATTAATAGAAATATTTTTTAGAAACCGTTTTCCTACTTATAATCTTCAACAGAAAGATACGTCGAGATTATTTTAATACACTTTCATTGAATAGGATTGGCATACGGTAGTTCAAAATAGAAAGAGAAATCTAATCCAACCTTACTTAAAATATAAATTATGCCTAATTAACTATGCTATTAATTTAGTACATTTTAATAACTGTTGTTCTAGAAGGTAGGTACGACTAAGTATCTGAGACCTTTGATCGACACGTACTCCAAAAAAGTAACGTTACCTCCACAAAACTAGTTACATTTCATCTTGTACAAGGGACCTCTGAAATAACCCATGTCAATGTTTATCTAAACTGTAAATAACAGTATTCCGTAGGTCAGACAGTTTCTCTAAAACCAAGTTTTTAAATTAATATTCCTCTAAGGGTTAGATTTGGTTGATTATTTGATAGAGAGATAGAGATAGAGATAGAGATCTTTATTTTGCATCCAATGTTTAGTATACACAATTATAGCTATACAATACATGGACCCTGGTAGTAATTTGACCGAGTTTATAGATATTAAATTATCCTGGTAATATGTTTGGTATATCCCCTTAAATTACAATTCGAGGAATTTGAGAGGCCAGTATTTGCTTGTGTTTAGTCCATAAATTGGATTGGTTAATGGAATGAAGAAACCAAAAGGATGAGTTGATACGAGCCGTTCGTTTTAACCAAAATTCGTTGGCTAAAACATCGAATCCCCGGGGAACCTCGGTAAATGGGATGCCTGCTAGCAATGGCTCGGGTGCCCATTCCTACAACGGTGATTTATTTTGATGAATGCTCTGTGTGAATAAATTCTAGCAGAATAGTTAGTTGTGTTTGCTTAAAATCGTCATAATACATAAGCATTATGGTATCTACTTGTCTAGATACTTGTTAAGAGTGAAAGAAACCGTTGTGACAAAAATAAAGATAAGTACTTGGGAAAGTTGATGTTTATAAAACGTGACGTAGAATGCATTGACATTGCTCAATGCATTTCGGATATCAGCTCCTAAGGATGACTTGTTTGCTTGGAGATGGACGAATGTGTGATGTGCACGGAGTGTTTGAGGTTATGTGAGATGATGAATGATAGGTTTGTAATAATAGTACTTGTGTTTGATATGTTATATTTTTCTTCAGGCTATGTATTTTGAATATAAATTAAATACGTGCTGTACTTAATTCCTTTGTATATTGGTATTCAATAGTAAAACCACGTACTTAGATATAATTATGTGAATAAATTAAACTAAATGAAATTATATACCTATACTAAAACTCTGAATCGTAGGATAGTCCGATGTTACTTAAGTGTCCATGGGTGACAGTCTGACAGTGATTGCCACTCATGCTAGTCATATTTTCCTGAATCTCCTGTGCCGTATAAATGGATATGCACGCAACAATAAACATGAAGTATTTTGACAGAAGCACATTTAATGACTAAATGCCATAAAAACATCCTTAAAGTAATCATTATTTTTAGATACTAAAATTTTTTTAGTGATTCTAAATTGTCAAATCCAAATTGTCTTATGTTCGTATAAAAATAAATGTGAAAGTAAACTGTTTTTTTCTATTCATTTTAATAAATGATAATTAGTGATTATGTCAAAATAACAGAATAATTATGTCTGATAAAAAATAAAAGAGCGGATATTTTTATTGATAAAAAATGCTAATCGAATGTACTATACCTACCGTATATGTAGTGTTTACATCTGCGTACATAATATCTTCCTGGATCTCAAGGAAGGATGATAAGCAATTTTTATCCCACGTTTCGTTGCTTTCACGTTGCCAAGATTATGGTACGGATAAATAGACTTGTCGACGACTTTTGTAGGCCGTCATGTAAAAAATTGCTCGTCTCGTGCACGCACAGCACGGTAACGACCGTCGCATCTCCCTACAAATGACGGGGCTTTATTTCCCAGTGAAATTATGCCTTTGCATATAGGAGTACCCCCGTTTGCACGTCGACGACTTTATCTCGTATTTCAATTATTTTAAAATGTCCCCTGGCTTCTCCGATGCCGTTAGTGGAGTCCCTTGGTTATTCCAACGTACTCGTAACTGGGAAATATAGATTTTCAATTTTCACTTTTCAGCATTCATTGTTAGTGTCTGAATAAGTATTTTTTATCAATATTGTATTATTTTTTGAAATTCGATTCGTCACCATCATAATCGTCATAACAGCCGAAAAACGTCCTTTGCTGAACATAGATTTGGCCTTCCCCAAAGCTTGCCACAATGACCGGTCCTGCGCCACCCGCATCCAGTGGACTCCTGCGACCTTCACCAGGTCATCAGTCCACCTTGTGGGGGGCCTACCCACACTACGCCTTCGAGCACGTGGCCGCCACTCAAGAAACTTTCCACCCCAACGACCATCGGTTCTACGTGCTAATTGTGCCCCGCCCACCGCCACTTCAGTTTAGCGATTCGGCTATACCGGCTACTTTGGTTCTGCTGCGGATTTGCGCTTAAAATTCGATTATGGTACCTTTATGATTAACCCTCTTTCAACCGAGATGAGGTCAAACAGGCCCGTTTTCAATTTTATGATCTTGATAGTATTAGAGGTCTTCGAGGTAATTAAATCTCGGTTTAGTATCGATTAAAGTGCAACATCGAACTTTGTAATATTGGGGCTGCGACTAGCGGTTAACAGAGGGTAGCGTAGTTTTATTTCTATGACATCAAAAACTCATGATTTGCCTAAGGGGGCTGGCAGAAACTGGATGCATAAAGCAGCAGACCGAGCTCTGTGGCGTACCTTGGGGGAGGCCTATGTCCAGCTGTGGACTGCAACGGGCTGATGATGATGATGATGATGAAAAACACATGAGAAGATTGACTTTCTTTTGAACATGCGAACTGCCTATAAAAATGTACGTTTGAACAAGACGAAAGCACACGTTTCGGTGTATTCTACCTTACCTTTACGTCCATCGGTTATACATACAGTATTCACCCTTTATGACATCAAAATCATATAAGAAGTTTGAACTTCTCTTTTTGAACATGGGAATTGTCAGTAGAAGTGTACGTTTGAACAAGATGAAAGCACAAGTTTTGGTGTATTCTAACGTGGACTTGAGTGTCGCCAGTTTTTGTGCTTAGAATAGTCATAATGTATTTATACGAAAACTTTCCGCGAATATTTCACGACTAAACTACTAGTGTTATTTTATGGAGTGTCACAATAATTATGACACCACTGTTTGTACAATCTTCCTCATAATGTCTGTATAAACCGTAGTCTATGAACCTTTGCAGTTCCAGAGGTTATAGATCTATTGAATGGAAAACTGCCTTTTTGAAAAAAAAAATCGTATTATCTCATAAGAAAAAATACGATACGGATTTTTGTTACGTTTAGTGTAGTGTAGGCTAAATGCTCCATTAGCAATAATCCTTTGAGATCAGTGTTCTTATCTTGTATTTCTCGCCATCGATCATTATTCCAATTACCTACTGTATCACGACGAACAACTTCATATTATCAGAGTTAAACGCACAGCAAAATATTGTCTCCAATTACGACGTTCAATCACGTTCCCTTGAACAAAGTATATGTTCTCAATTATTTCTATGCAAAACCATCCTTTCTTGCAAGTAGATAAGAGTCCTATTACATTATTCACATGTTAAGGGGTGGGAGCACTCTGTCTTCATTATAACACAATTTGTCGTAGGCTCTTACGCGGTGTATCTGATCACATATATGTGAAGGCAGCTATTAATATAAAGCGTAGTACTAAGTAAAATATCGCTGCGAAAGATTAAACACGCACATGTTAGGCTTTTCCACCAGGGTGCAGTACGTTCACTTTTCATTCGTAACCTACTAAACTTTTCTTTCTTTCAGATATTCATCAGAGATATATAAGATTTCTGTCATGTATACATGACATGACGAACATAGTTAAGTACCTTCAATTTGGACAAAACTCGCAATATTCGATTGCCTCTAACATGAATCGAATATATTGCGACTAGATGGCAATTCGGATACGATCGGGGATTACCGTAGTAGTTTACATTCGACCCAGAAGATTCTTCAATGAAACCTAGACTATGCCTCCCAGCTAATTTTAGTACTTGTCCATCATGGGCATTAAAATATAAGAATGAATATATTTAAAAATGTTTTATCAGTCGACCTGTATTTTGTAACAAAGTTAAGTTCCCTGGAGATCCTCCAATCGTCAGACTTACGGTGTTAGTTTGTGTTTATCTTGCTGCTTACATCTCAGTTTGTGTATAAAGTAGATTAATTCTAACATTCTACCTAGCGTTCTAGGCATCTTCTACTGTACGCCCGTTTACGCTCATGTCAGCCTTCACGACATCTATGTAGCCGTCATTTCTTTGCTCTTCAGTGTTTAGTTATAATTAACATTTGCATCTCATAACGTTATTTCAAGAAAAAATCTACTTGCTTGTAACAAAAGCTCACATAACATTTGATATGAAGATAGTCCCCTCCAAACATTTTTTAGTTACATTATATCTCTCTTTTATCTCGACAACCCATTCGTCAGTGTAGGCTCTCGTGCTGCCTGATCTCATAACATACGTGACTGCTATTAATACAAAGTGTGGCACTGAGTAAATTATAGCAGCTAGAGATTAAACTCGTGAGCGAGCAAGGTTGCAGGAATGTAGTGGCGGGATGAGGGTTAATAAATGAAGCTTCATCCGGGCTTAATCAACGATAGTTTCGAAGGTGGTTTATTTGGTGAACTTGTTTACACTCGTCTTGTTACGTATGTAGTAAGACAATAATTTTGTAATTAAAAAAAAACTTACCTACCCTGTCAACAGGAAATTATTGTACGATTGTGTAGTGTATTTAGTATTGTATCAGCTGTTATTTTATTCATTGTTTATTAGCTTCTCTTGCACCGCTCAAAGTTTATCTGTTTTGCCCGATGGTTGACTGGTAAAGAATGTTTCATAGCATTAAGTCTGCCTTTTGTATGATTTTTATTTTGTGAAATAAATATATTATACCTTAGTAATTTAAAACTAACGTACAAAAAATGCGCGTTCTTATAGGTTATAATCTTGTAATAAGTGTTTGTATTCGACTTAAAACATCTTGGCGAGGAAACCCCCCTATAGCATACATATAGCAACGAAAAACCAGCGTCAGTTGTCCTTCAAATGACTGTGGCGCCGCCGGACCAAGGTTGCGTTTCGATTCCCGATATGCGAACACAAACGATAGTTTTTGTTTAACTAAGTACCTACATATGCTCAAAGGATTTTCGAACAATACGATTATATTGAACACCTTTCTTAATAATTTGTTGTAGTATTGAAAGGGTACAGGTTGGCTGATGAATGTGTCAAATAACGCCCTTAATAAAGAAATATTAAACAGGCAGCTAATTTTTTTATCCTTACTTAGCTCTTAGGCTTTATGTAACAGTGAGTGGTTATAGCAATCGTACAGCCGGTGGGTTGGTTACCTGGGAAAATCCAGGATCCATCCTGACAGGGCTACGATAGTTGGTACTACAGTGAAATACTTCTATAAGTTTTCGCTCCAGTGACATCGGTTAAAACGGTGGTGGTCAATATGCTTAGTACAATTTGATTGCTTGAAAACCTTTGTTTCACAAAATGGAAAAAGTGACAGTACTTTTCCACTATGACTTTGTCTATAGAAGTCTATAAAGCATATACATATATCAGCTAGAAAGGACAGAATGGCGACATAAAACCACTGTCGTTAAACTATGGACCGGCGCTAACAGCATGCCCTAATTTTTATATTTATTGCTTGCCTCCCCTGTGGCTCTGCGTTGATTTCGCTCGGGCTTCATTCGATTTATATAACAATAAGAAGTGTCACATATTACTTTGTGTCGTATAAATAAGAAGTAGCAACACATATCTAATGTTATCAGACCTTACGACTTGCTATGGATTTTTCAATTATAGTAAAGAACCTAGCTAAAATAAAAATACATTTTTTGGAACTTTTATAGAACTGTAACTAGTAGGTAAGTAAAACAATTTGATTAACATAATATGTGACTGATAAAAACTATATTTGCTAGGGATGCACTAGGTATTTCTACGTATTGTAGATACCTATCTCTTTAAGCATACATAATTATGTACATACCTTCTTAGTTGGCATCTTCATTTCTGAAGGTCGTGCCTAGCCTGAAGGGTTTGTTGCTTGATGCTCTATGCTCTTCCAAAAGCCTCTGTCATCGGCGGTCTTTAAAGCAAGCAAGCCGGTCATTGATTTTATCAGGTCTGAATAACTGCAGGATACCTAATACTGATGAAATTTCCACTAATATTTGCAAGAAATGTGACAAAGTAAAACTTAGTTAGGAATTTAGTCATTTTAGGAAAATTAATAAAACATGATGGGATGTCAGATATTCATTCACTCATTTGTTATCCTCGGTTCGCTTCTTCTGATTATTGCATAAACACGAAAGTTTGTTTACAAACCGTGTTCTGTTTATAATAGTCAAGGTGCTGGAAGTCGAATATTTTCAAAAGCCATAAACGAGCAATTACGAACTAGTGTAAATTGGAGGACGAGCCGAGGCGAGGTTTAAAATTTAATAAAAGTTCGTTTTCTTTTATCACCGCATACGGAATGATTGACATGATCGTTATTACATTTTTGAGGATTTTTTTCCCATGAAACTACTCGAAATGGTTTGAATCGTAAATAAAAAATTCGGATTAAGTACTCCTACAGAGTAAAATAAACTTGAACACGCGATTGACAAAATACCTGGTGAGTTATACCAGTCCTGGTACCTACTTTGATTATAATGTATCATTCTTATTAAATAGGTCCCAAGTTTCTGTTATGAGGAACCCGGGACAAAATTTCCAGAACCATGGTTGCAGAACCTATCTCTCTAATTTTCAGGAATATTAGTTTTTCCTTTCATTTTATGTGTATGTATGTAATGGCCCAAATATAAGAAATCGTTGGTGTGAATAAAAAAAGACCTACTATTGTTTGCCGTTTCCATTTGCATGACAAAATAACAAAGCTTTTTGTTACATCGTTTAACATAGCTGATAAAAAGTTGTCCCATGTTTTTGCCCGTTGAGGGTTTAAACCGGTTATTGCGTTTGGGCCCGGATTACCAAGGCCTTCAATTCAGTACAGTCAGTGTCAAATAAAGCAGCTAAAGTAACCAATAGATCGGTACCATATCTTTGGTATTTGGCCAGTTTGACTGTAACAAAGTATTTCATTCATTCATTAATACTCATATTATTATAACCTTGTGATGTTGTTATTCTCAATCCATTGCTACATATTTTAGAGACTATTATCCCCACATTGATTAACACTTTTTCTAGAACTTGATATTTTTATTTCCACTAATTACTTACTCTCATTTTAAATTATTGTATATTATTTGAATAAAACATTGGTTGTGTTTTATTTTAGAGACTATTGCTTATTATACAAAATGAATTTTCGTTTTTGCTCAATAAGGGTAACTATTACATATCCTAGTGCAACGAGAAATAATCTCAAGAAACCCCTACCGATTTTAATTTTCATTTGGTGTTTATGTAAATAATTAGTTTACAAGATATAATCTCATACTAATATCTTCTGGCAGTAATTTATTGCTTTGATCCCTTACTTCGAATAAATAGAGATGTACCGTACTTTACACGCCAATTTTTGTCTACACTTGTAACATGTATGGATGTAATCTTACGGAAAATTCTCTCTGAAGGTGGTAATAGTTCACATGTTCCGTGAAAATGAGATTTTTCGTGTAGTGATTTACGGTAACCGTGATTCGTATTTTATCCACTGATAGCTCCTCTCGTCCTTTATTGGTTAGCCGTTGGTGTTTTGTCGTATAGTATACTGAACTAAGAATTCATTTTATATTGTTCTGGAGCTTGAAATATTTTATTACTATTAGTTAGATTTTAGATGTGCTATAAAATTATAAGTAGAGTCATGCTAGGTAAACGTACGCAATGGGTAAGAGTACACGAATCCATATTATTTTAGTCCAAAATGTTTGTGATTGCGTACACTTACCCAGTGCGTACTTTTACCCCATGTGAAGAGTCATACATAATATAAACAGACACTACTTTTACAGAAAATAAGAAAAGCAAAGAAAATCAACAATTACAAAACGCGATGGCTGCTTGCTGCGTTAAGAGAATTACCAGCACGGCTATAATTTTATTATGTAGCATAACTAGATAACCACTGTCATGGTTCATGAAGATGTGAATATATGTCATCACTCTCATTTTATATGTATATTGTATACTTCATAGTAAATATAGGAATGGAAAAGCTAATAGTCAGGTTTCCCGAATCACATATTAGGGCCTAAAGAAAAAAATAGCTTAAAACTTTTACGATGGGTCTTAATAGAGTCTGCCTGCGACCACGGGTGTAATGTCATGCCCGAAACATCAAGATATCGTCGAACGATCATATATCAGATATCATCGAGAACGTAAGTTTACGCAATTAAGACCCGTTTGTCTTTAAAATATGAAAATAATAGCTAGGTATTCTTTTATTTTACCCCTAGGTATAAATTGTACGTCTTATTGATAAGCGCAAATCATCTCCTGATCAGTTAATATGCTTAGTGTCTTTTCCTTTCCTTATATGCGAGCACAATGCAACAAAACAAAATACATTATTATGTACAGGTAAATGCATATGAACTAATCGGGTAAGACGTGCATTTATGAATGAAACTATAAAAAAATCATACAATAAGAATAAATTTATTAGTACAAAACTTGCAAAATAATAAAGGATATAACACCATATTTTGATAAAATGAAACTAAAAAATGCAAAACATAATGTGTATCTATAAACCCAACAACGAGGTAGTAGGTATGTAACAACGAGAATCCATACTTTATGTAATGCAGTTTGAAAAGAAAATAAATGACTGTACAGTGTACACTTCTATCTCAAAATTCCGAGCTAGTAAACTCTTCGGACTAAAAACTTTCCCTTTTAAGCTCTGTCTTCATTATTAACACTTCAGTCAATATAAACACTTTTTACACAAAAGTATGACTTGCAGGACCGTCAAAGGAGACTGATCTGATTATTTTTACATTGAAAACCAGTCAAGCGGTCCAATGATCAGCAATTTTACAAATGATGACATTGATGACAGACAATTTCAGAAAAGTAAACTTGGATAATGATAATATTACAAGTATTATTTCCTTTTAAGTAAGACGAAATCGATGTTTCCAATCTGTTTTTATGTATGCAAAATATTTTATCGATGTTAAATTAAGGTGGATCGACCAGCTGATAAAGGTAGCTGAAATAATTGGACGAAGCGGCCCTACCGCAATCATCGGAATCCGTAAAATTCGAGGATTTGTCTCTGTCACTCTCATGCCACCTTCGTTGTAGAGACAGAGACAGATCCTCGAAATTTACGAATTTCGTAGTTTGTGGTAACAGGCCAGACTGTCTACGATCGATTCTTATCGCCTCTCAGCTGCAGACATCTAAGTATCACCTGAGAATGATGCTTACGTCGAAGCCCAATGTTTTTGGATATTTTATTTATACCTAGATTACGCACTGTGTGGTATTACGGGAATTTCCTTCCGCAAATATTCCAGCTTGGAATAAACTTCCTGCTGAAGTATTCTCAAGGGAGTACGGGGTAGGTTCTTCATAGTTAAAGGGCCAATAACGCACATTTCATTCCCAAAGCGTTGCTGGCGTTTTTAGGCAAAGTTTACTGCTTACGATCAGCCAGGCCGCATGCTTATTTGCCATTATCGTAATACAAAATAGAGTCATATAAAAATTGTCATTTCCTTTCCGGGCAAAACATTTTTATGTCTTATAAATTAATTTCAATTGTAAATACTACAAATTAGGCGCTACATGTTCAATGTGCTTTGGTATGTTTTTTAGCTATACTTGCTCGTTTCGAAACTACTCAGGTGAGCCTTTTACTTTAGAAAGAGAGATTATTGACTGTAGCAATTCGCATTAAACATGCATTTTAGGGATCTAAAAGTTTACACGAAATCCTTTCAAAAAGTGAGAGCGTATACAAGTAAAAAGTCTACAACGAGGGTTCATCGATACATGCGGATGATAATAATAATGTTATTGTTGAACTTTATAAAGGTGAAAAATGTAGGTACCTACTTATGATAATGTTTTGTTTGGAACATTCAACTCTGGCACTCTGTTGTATATTTTCTGTAAGTATTTGCCACCTAACGCCATACTTATGTCACTTAATGTAAAGTAAGGAGTAACGAGAACTGAGGAACATCGAAGCAGGCTTCTATTGGCATGGCGTTAGTGTGCATATTCAGATAGTTTTGACTACCATAGCCACCCCAATATTTATGATAGCAACTGTACGTTTCAAATATCACTCACATTTATGGGGTGAATACAGCTATGTTGTTTTCGGATAAAGTTTGCGTTGTTGCCATTATTACGTTCCTATTTTTTTAGCTAAAGTGGCCAGACGGAACCGTCATCACTTGTGTCACGTCCATTATATTTATTTTGTTTGTTTTCGTGTGTCACTGGCATTTTACTCGAAATCTGTAATAATGCTTCATGATTTTGTATATAATAAAATAATTTAAAATAAAATTAACACGGCTATTATTATATAATAACGAATAATGGTACTTACATATTTATTGTTGGAAAAGTATGACATCGCTGAAACCAGATTTTTTTCAGAGGTACATGATAATTTATTTGCATTAAATCAGTCATCAAATTAATAAATGCAATAAGAAATTAAGAGGTTTCTTAATATGCGTTTAATTACATCAAGTCATTTTTAATATATTATTGAGTAGCTATGTAACTGTAAACATTGTTATAACATTTATGACATGACGCAATATCCGCTTCTGAAATTACCTGTCAACGAGCGCTTAACCCGAGTATGTTGCATAATATTGCGGCAAGAATAATTGTATGGATACTTTTTTTATCATCCGTTATTTTTTATTATGGCCGTGTGGTGACAACAGTAAGAATACATTTGTCACCACCCCAACTCATTTTGACAAACTTTACCCGTGGGTGTCGTAAAAGACGACTAAGGGATCGAACTGTCACTGACCATTATTTGATAAAAGATTGATGATGTGCAGCAGCGTCTTCAACATCACAGTGGACACATTACTGCGATCGCAAATCCGCTTACCCAGCGTGGCGATTGTGGGCATTTACCTCTAATGCGTCTATATACGCATAGTTACTAGGAGAGGCCTACATCCATACATCTAGCAGTGGACTGAGGCTGATGATGTGATTTTTTATTTTTCGAAGCAATAAGTACAGACGTCGCTAGTGATTTGTTTCACAATACCATCGACTAAATTCGCTGTGATTCACGGAAGGTCGTCTCGTGTAATTATTGGAAGCACGTTGGACTTGCTATCCAGATGAAGCGGGTTCGAATCCCGTGACAGCCTGAGTCTTTCGCAGTTATTTTTTTCTATGGTAAGCAGATCTGTTACGACATTGTGTGATTTTTTACTATAATTCTAAATCAACGTTTTATTAATGTGTTTTACGTAACCTCCGTTACGATATTCGTAAATGTAATTAAGAGATTCAAAAGCAGGAACCGCTCATAAGCACCAGGAATGCACTTCATTACCCATTCATGTTTTAATCAGGAATCCCAGAAAAGCAATATGCACTTGCCACGGCACAGGATCAAGCTTTTATGGAGCCACTGCGTATGCTAATACGAACCTCTATAAAGCTTTTGTCACCCTAAGCGCTCCTCGGCTCGTTGGAAACTGTTTTCATTCATGTTCTTCTCGCAAACACCTGGGAGAAATCAACAAGGAATATATCTATACCGCGTGCCAGTAGAAAACCAAAAAAATGTAAACTTATAGCTTGACTTTCAATAGCATTTTGTTGTCTTTGATCACGATAATTATCACTAGATATACTTATCATATATCGTCAGACACGTTCGTAGTTTTATTTTTACTAACTAATGAATCAGTAGGTAATTTTTACTAAAAATACATACTCGGTCAATGAATACGGGTCAGGTGGTTTTTTTCGTACAAAATAATGCTAACATGGAGATTTCAAATATTTTTTCAAAAAATGTATAGTGGAATTTACCTAAATTTATAAATAAATCCAAAAAAACTTTAAAATTGTCGTTAGGTCGGTTTGTATAGACAAAAATGTAAACCGTATAAGAAAAGCACCTAAAGTGTATGGTAATACGATTTTATTATCATGAGTTGCTATTTTTATATCTACGGAGTCATCTGACGATAAAGTTCCGTGTCTTTCGGATGGCGTGAAAACTTCAGGGAAATTCCAATATAATCTGATGTTAAAAACGGTTCCACTTGTATTATAAATATTTATTTTACATATTTGTAATCAGCATGGTTCCAGTATTTTCTATGAAAAAATCCACCTGACCCGTATTCATTGACCGCTGGTGTATATGTGAACTCAAGGTTTAGGGGTTTAAGTTTGTGATGAGACCGAGAGTGCGTTTGTTTGCATTTTTTTGGTTTTGTACTAGCGCGCAGTATACAGTAGGTACAGTTTGCATGTCAAGATTGTCAAGCAACCAAACATACATAATATATGATACGACATTGGTTTGCTTTGTATGATCACCTAGCGGCAGTTATTTAATTTACGACTATCTGTATACATTGAAGTTCGCAAGTTTAAGATGCCATAATTTGCAGGGCTCGATGAAAAATGAAACAAATTACTCTTAATAATGGGATGTTGAAATGTTTTACGTCCCCAGTCCGGTTTAGTAACGTCAATTATATTCTCAAATGGGGGTGATAAAATTTATCGAGTGTAAGTAAGGTTGGCAATTACTTTATTTTGAATGCAGACTGTTTATTACTTTACTTGCTATTTGAGCTCAATTTCTTGGTGCTATTTGTTTCAAACAAAATGTTTTAGTATTATAACTAACGTGAAACTCAAATGCCTGAGGCCGAGGGTGCTCCGGACGAGGTCTTAATGGGTCGAAACATGTCGAGCAATCATCGACTTAAATACGTGAGTAACCCGGTTCGATAATATTTTAAAACAAATTGTTTTTAATTATGTTTATAGTCTCATTATAATAATATTACCTAATGAAATAGCCTATAGTCGTTTTTATCGATTTAGATAATGGTATGTCCGGGTGAAGCTAAACAATGTTTCGGGAGTTGAAAGGATACTTAAAATGATACATAATCGTATAGTATCCTAGGTAATTTGAATTAAATTGCAAAATAATAGTAATTTTACAAAACTGACACGAACAATTATAGCCTAGCCTCCAAAATGTGGTTTTAATAAGACCGATATTTGTAGGCAATATAATTCTCTGTAGATAAACTAATTAATTTCATAAAGTGTTACCAACTTCAAAGTTTGGTAGCAACCCGTTTTCATTAACGCCTGTGTTATTATTGTTTACATATATTCACGTAAGTGACTAAAGTAAACAAGTTTAAATTGATATGGCGTTTCTCTTGCAAATAAATGTTTTATTCGAGCGAACTAGGCCTGGTTTAAATCATAATTGAGCCAAAGCCTGTGTAAATATTATGCTCACCGACGCAGATGCTTCTAAAGTTAATGTTCCTTAGCTTTCATGACTCGGCGAGAACTGCCATATCTATATAATGTGCGCACGCATACATATATCTACTTACAGATTTAGATTAACGACATTACGTCATTCTAAGAAAAGTGAAGGCGCGGGGCATAAAACCGAAGTTTGGCTGCGATGAAATCAATAGTGGCCGATACGATTTTTCTTCACCAAGAGCCGTTTAAATTCTCTTTATAAGTACCTATTTGCTATACATAATACAAATTATGATTGAAATAAAACCGGCCAAGAGCATGTTTTGCCATGCTCAGTGTAGGGTTCCGTAGTTATTCAAAAACGGCTGGGCCGATTATGTTGGAAATAGTTTTATTTCAACGTATTTTATAAGCCAATTTTATTTTTTCATACTTTTAGTAACCACGGATTAAAAGTTAGAGGAGTGCAAATTTTTTTTTAATCTTGAGCAGTTATCTCCGAAAACATTAACTTGAGAAAAAGAATATTTTATAATAAAGATTTTATGTGAAGATTTTTTTAAAAGACCTATTCAACGATAGTCCACACTATAGGATTAAGCAAAATTAAAAAATCATCTCCAGTTTTCGATCAGGGTAATTACACGGAAAAATTCATTTTTTACGTTATATTACCACTTCCTTCTATATTACCACTTTCACTGCGTGATTAATATGCATTATACCTGTGCCAAATTACACATTTCTAACACCAGCGGCCACTGAGCTATGCTGCGGACAGAGAGGCGGACAGACGAACTTGTCGAAACTATAAGAGTTCTTAGTTTCCTCCGACACCCTAGAAACGAAGTATGCGATTATGCATTTTGACAAAGAGTGGAACGAACAATATATACTTCAAGCGTTGCTACAAATGTACGTAATAAATGCCAGATCCCTTTTAATATTTATCCATAAAATGGACTTAGTAAAAACACTGATTACTATATTGCAACCTACGAAATAAAAATCATACGCTAAATGTCTAAATATGCGAAGGAAAAAATTTAGCTTTAAAATCATGCATCGATGCGAAATATTTTGTGTTCAGAATTTAATACCTTTTTTATTGGTGTTATTTTTATATGTACATGTTGATTACAACTTGCACCGAAACTGTATAAAATAAACTACTAAAGCTTACGTTATGTTAAATATTTATCAACATTTATATCATGTTTTTTTGTTACAGGTACATCATAAAGAGTAGTTAACAGACTGAAATATGCCAATGGTGTTTAAGTGTAAGTATAATTATTTATAGGTAGATACTAAGGTTTTTAAATACTAATATACGAAAAAGAGAACATATTTAGTTATTTGTTCTGGATGATTAAATTCTTATGCGCATAAATTCTACGGTATAAATAAAATGATTACCAACATTTCCGTTGAGGTTGCTTGGGTCAGCGAGAGATATTTTCCTTTATTTCTGGGGACTTTTTAGTATTGAGGACAGATAACGTAATAAGATACACGTAGGCTTGGCGCAGGTTTGTTGACGCACTGGCGATACTGGATTCGTCTAAATATGTGTTGCTTTGAGCAAACATAGTAGGTACCTATGTTTGACTTACGTATTAAGTAGTTGTCACTAATCCATTGTTCAGGCCACGGTCCAAAAAATGCCTTTTATTTAGGAAACTGGGACTGTCGTCACGACTTTTTTCATATTGAATTGAAATTTTATTATCTGGATTACGAGCAATTTTGTCATCACTTATCATCATAGATCAGACTAATTACTAAAATGAAAAGTTAAGGTACCAATGTCCTTACAATTTATAGATATTTTTTGCTTGAGGTTCAAAATATACATTAAAAAAAGTGTGTCCGAATAGATCGGCTGCCCTACGCAGAAATCAAGTATCTCGAAATTTATCAAAAAAAGTTTTTTTACACCATTCGATTCACTGTTTTAAAATGCATTTTTTAGTATTAAATTTTTTTTTTAATAATAATTATTTTTCTAAATACAGAACTTTAAAAAATCCAAGTATCTTTTTTTAACGGGGTATTCTACGCTAAAAACAAGTATATACCCTAATTCTACGTTGAAATCAAGTATCTTGCAAAAGATACTTGAAATTCATATAGATTACTGAGTTACTTGACTTCAGCGTAGAAATATTGATATAGATCGCAGAGTTACTTGACTTTAGCATAGAAATATTGATATAGATCGCAGAGCTACTTGACTTTAGCGTAGAAATTTTCATTTTATTAGGATACCAAAACCTTATATTTATAATTTTTATTTGAGTTTCGGGTAGAAATTGTCCTGTGGTACCTTTTTAATTCAAGTAATGAATATGGCTGTTTTTTCATAGTTCGTGTACATACGTGAAGTGTTATTGAAGTGCTTATTATCTGATAACTGAAGTGTTTTCCTGGCTGTATAAGTTATTTAATGTGAAAAGACGCAAAGAACACTGGAATGGTTTCATTCAAATGCTCGCCATAGGGCAAAACAGATAGTTTCTACATTATGTTTAGAAAATAATAACATGAGTAAAATTCGAGATTTGTGGTAGTTTCTACCCCTAGCTGAATGTGATGAAAAATTATAAAAATGACAACTTAAGGAATTTGTTATTGAAACTTGGTCGAAGTTTGCTTCAGAAACGGATATGAGACATAGAGAGATATAGAAAATAATTTGAATTAGGAATAGAAAGTAGTGGACTTCTTACAGAAAAAATAGTGCACGAATTACAAAAAAAAAAACAATGTCTTAGGAGGCAGAGGTCTGCAAAAAAAAAATTGGCAAAGTTAGTGCCCTTAATGCCAAGTAATTAGCAATTATTTTTAACCCAATTGCAATAAAAATTCACAATCACTAGATTTAATAGAGGTAGGTGAACTAGTTAATACAGATGTTTGAATAAGGTTGATTTATATAGGTATTTTTATCTTTATGTTCTGTACCAGGTGTAAATAATAAAATATAAATACAACTATATTGTATGTTGATTTATTGAACAAAACTATAACTTTCCATTGTTTTTATGTCTTCCACGCCTGCGTCTAGATATTTTCCACAGACTGTCGGTTTTGAAGTTCTTTTTCGGTTCGGTATTTGAGGTATTTGTAGTTTCCTACAATTTAAGTAATTGATGTAATTTTTTAAGCATTTCTGTATGAGAAATACTTTGTTCCAGAAAAAAAAAACTTGTGCTACATTTATGAATTTTAAAACAACTTGCATTCAAACAGAATAGGGGCTTCTTTTCCGTGAAATACTTGAAATACATACTACATTAATATATTTTACACAAGTATGACATACACTTAATTATTGGCATCTAAAATGTAGTATAAAATATGCTTGTGTTATAAACTTATAAAGAAGAAGCTTACTAAAACACGAAATTATATACAGATACTTGTTTTTTTGTAGAAAAGCTTTAAAATTATCTTATCGCATTCTATGCAGAAAACTGTTTTTGCATTTTAAAATGATTGGCCTCATAATTTTGAATTTTTTTTATAGTTTCCTATTAATGATGTCTTGCATAATAAAACACAGCAATTTTTAATGCTATCATTTAACTAGTAAACATGTAATCAAGAAAAGTCTAAAAAAAAACGTTTTTTTCGCTCTACTGTAAAATTTGCCAAAACACAGATACTTGATTTCTGCATAGGGCAGCCGAGATACGACTCCATACAAGAGTCCATCTGGTTTTTTATACGAATAGGATTTTTTTAACGATAAATAATTAATAAAGAAAAATCCAGTTACATTAAAACTTTTTTATATTATGCGCTAATTAAGTATACTTAAAGGGTTGTTTTACGTTATGTTAATTATTTACTTACCATTTGGTACATTTCATGAAACGTTAAGTGTTTATAATAGTGGATAGGTAATACAAGAAGGAAGAAAGAAAATAGAAGAAGGGGTCAGAACAAGAAGGAAGAATCAGTAGAGACAAGAACGTTGCTATTATTTATTCACGTTGATTGAAATAATACATTTTATCACGCATTATTAACCGATTACAAAAAAGAGGAGGTTCTCAATTTGACTCACTTTTTTGGTATATATGTTTACTCGTCATCGTGAAGAATCGTGAAGCAATTTCAAAATTTATTTTTAATTGAACGGCTATAACTCTGAGATGGTCCCGTTGACACCAAGTCGTGGTCTGATGATGGGATCTAGGAGAAATCGATTTAATTTTTTTATTTGGTGTCATTAATTTTATGTCATGAGTGTCATGAGGTCATGATTTAAGTTAATACAATTTGCAAAAAGGCTGTGTAAAAATCCGACAATCTTTTTTAACCTTGTTTGATCCAGTTATATTAACCGTAATAATTACATACTTATTTTCCCTAGTAGGTACGAATTGCCCCTTTAAGTACATTCAAATGTTTATGCTCCAATTGTATCTGTATTTATTATACCTCACCCTAATCCTACCTTTTCACAAACAAAAGTCTGTCCTTCGCCTCGGGGCACCGCTCAAGAGCTCCCAAACGAATTATTTTGCCAGTTCCGTAATTCACAGATGCTACAAAGCCTACGATACGACTATGTGAATTATTTGCTACGGAATA